>JAJHUR010133948.1:0-13131 GCA_027495735.1 Lutjanus campechanus
GGCGGTGTTGGGAGGGAGTGGGAGAAGAAAGCAATACGGCCACAATTGGGCCAATGAAGCATATCACGCGCATTCACTTTGCATTTGCCACTTCCTTCAAGACTTTTCTTTCTTTGATTTCTTTGAGGCACTGCGGCACTCCTCACATGCTAATAATAGACTTGTCCATCAACTGTCCCCACCCTTGGAGTTAATTGGCGCTGTGCAAAGGGAGCCAGCGTCGCTCTGAAGTCGGGCCGTCATTAGATCAGTGGATGCTGACCGTCCCCAGCTCGTATACACCCCTCTGATCTGCACACACTCCCCATCTTTTTCACTGCCCCACCTGCTCTCACAGCACGCCCCCCCCCTACAGAGCGGACCCTTCCTTTCACCGTCCCGTGGCGTCTTCTTAGAAGGTCTTGAGAAGGCCGACCTGCCTCCTTTCACATCTACACCTCAGACGCCGCTGTGATCTCACTCTGACTAGATAGAGCTCCTCCCCGCCCACAGGAAGAGCTGTGAGACCGTCCTCGTGCTGCAAGCGTGTTTTGCTTTCACCTTGATACTGGTGTATAGTGTCTGCTCCTGTCTTTCAAGCTTGTGCAATGGTGAGATCTCCTTGTAAATTCACCATGAAAGTCTTTTTGTCTCTTACTATGTTTTTAAAAGCTTCACTCTCCTAAAATAATGCCAGTTTTCCTGCACAAATCAACTTGTTTCTGGAGTCAAGTGTCATTTTGCTTCATGCTGGTGCAGCAACCTTCAAAATAAAAGACATGACTCTCAATTAATCTGGAAACAGATTGAAATGATCTCACTGCAGTAAAGGATGTTTTAACCTGTTCAAAATCAACAAGACTTAAAAAGCTCAACAGTAAAAACCAATTGATAAAATTGAGATTTTTCTTTCTTTTTCTTTGTCTTTGTTTTGTCTCAGTGGGAAACACGAGCCCAAAACAGCATCAGTTCTCAAATAAGCCCAAGATAAAGACAATAAAACCTGAGAAGATGATGAAAAAAAGAAAATCAGAGGGACTTCTCCTCCCTCCTCGGAGGTCCAGGGCTGCAACAGGAGCTGTAACAACACTGACTGCCAAGAGGCTTCTGGTTGGTGTCTGTGTGTGTGTGTGTGTGTGTGTGTACATGTGAGCCCCTGGTGCATGCAAACACATGTACTGTATGTGTGTGCCAGCCAAGTGTCTCCCTGTGTGGTTTTTTTTTTTTTTTTGGTTTGTATTCTCGTTTCTGTGTATCACAGTAAATGTTAGTCTGATCTGTCACTGTGAAAGTAGCCTTTCAAATTCCATCATGCTGGGAATGTTGGTACCACTTTAAGACAACCCTTACAAATAATTCATATATATAAATTTTACATTAAATATATATATTTATAAATGTTTAGAATTAGGTTGCATTAATAAGCTGTTACAACAATATTGTTTAAAACTTAGTTGGTTATAACAAAGTTCTGTGTGCGTCTCCCGCCTTTGTTTCAGACTGTGAGCTGCTCATAACGAGAAATAAAGGGCAGCGGTGAGCTGTTTCCTGCCAAATAGTGAGCCCATAGTCTCAGATGTCATCGCTTACTGAGCTGCATTTATACCTGTCAACATTTTCCAGATTCTTACACTCAGGCTTTGACAGCATTGTTTAGCTTGACATTAATAAATAAAGTCATTAATAAATGGTGATGTGTTTTACACTTTACAGTAAGGCTTCCTTTTGCCAGTTATTAATAGTTATTAGTCAAATTAATTAGTAGTGAGCATCTTGCCAATCTTGCCAAACAGTGATCCCACTGAAAACTGTTATAGCCTGTTCATAATTTTTATTAATGATCTAAAAAGTGTTTACAACCTAATTAATAACCATTTATAAATTATTTATTGGGGTAGTCTTATTGGAAAGTGGTACCGAGAGGCGGTGTTGTCTAAAGAAATGCACAAGCTGGAGCAGGTTCAGGTTGTATTTTCTGCGAGAAAAGACCCCGAAAAACAAAAATTAAATTTCATGAAGAATCATAGTCCTCCATGTGGGGCGTAGAATTACTTTCAAATTCTTTCACACTCACACAGTCTTTTTTAATTATCAGCAAATCTCACAAAAGACCAAAAACAAACAGTCGATCCCACAAACACGTATCGTGTGTGTATCCAAAGCCTGATGGATCTTCTGCCTTTGTGCCACGGAGCTCCATTGTTGTCCAAAAACTATTAAAAACACATCAGTGAGTCACACTGTTGCACTGGTTGACATGTTCCTTCTTTACCATGAACACACACACACACACACACACACACACACACACACACACTCTGTGGTTTATTTTGACTCAGTCCCACACACACACACACCGTCCTGCTGCCACAGAGCACCGAATGTGGATTAATCCGCCGCTGAAAATAATCCCAAACAAACGCACAGTTTCCTCCTGTTTGAGTAACATTTGACGAGCTGCTCTGGGAACCTTTTTTGAATATATGAAAGTATATTCACGCCCAGATTTTAAAGATTTACATAATCTATAGGACCAGTTGGCTTGAGATCAACACAGACTAAAAAAGTCACAATTTTTAGTGATTAAAAAATATGATAAATTATATTTGTTACAGTGCACTTACTGAATAATGTTGAGTTACAGTAGATATGATATATAAACATTACTGAGGAGCAGTTTTTTGTAATATTGTGAAGATGTAGAAGCTGTGTATACAGGTGTTTAAAGACACATTATTGAGCCACACTGTTGAGTAACATGTTCCTTCATTATCATGAACACACACAGTGGATGAAAACAGTCCCTGACAAATGCAGCATTTCCTCCTGTTTGTTTGTTAAAAACTACAAAGCCCAGCTGTTTTAGGAAATTATTCATCTTTTTTAAAAATGTATATTTATACATGTGTTTTAAAAAAAAAAAAAAAGATTTAAGTCTTCAGCAGGACATGAAAGGGAGGTTGAGAGACACTGGACTGGTTAATGATGATGATGTGAATTTGTATCAGTGTATTTGGATAAAAGTCATACTGGAACATAAAGCTACACGGTCTGTATTTGTTGACGTGAACTTCTCAAATGTAATATTAGACATGATTCCCATGACATTTTCGATAAGTCAACACTGAAATCTGACATTATTATTTCAGGCAAGTTTCCATTAATATATGTATTGTGTAAAACAAAAATCTGTGCCTCTCTTCTTCAAACTGATCAACATATTGCCCCTGCCCTACTGACAGTGTGCGATACGTTAAATTAGGACCCACTGCAAACATGAACTAAATCAATAAAACAATGATCTGAGGTCATAGAGGTGCACAGAGACGTTATTATCTGTATCTGTATCTGTATCTGTATCTGTATTCAGATAGAAAACATTAAAGTGGGTGTGATTCATTCTGAAAGTCACATTAAATTGGGCAGTGGGGCCTATTTTCTATCCTAATATTAATCGGCAATGCAACTGTTGTACCTTCAAAGCATCAAGATGATTTCATATTGACACATAATTTAGAATATTATATTATAATATACATATAATAATACATTTTAACTAAGTTAAGATTTTAAGCAACATGAAACGGGGAAAAAAGTTTTTTAAATCAAAATATTCTGTTTTACACTGAAAATATTTCACTTTTTACAGTAAAGATGTGTAGAAAAATATCCTTCTGTTGAATAGAATAATCTTAAATTCCAATGACTGAAGTGTACATTTTACTGCAGTTCACAATGTTAGCATATTATACATATCATATTAGTATTATAATGTTAAAATTAAGCACTTGTGTAATAATGTACTTAGATAAAAAGTAAAGTACTACTCTGAATATTACTGCGTTACAGTTTGGAAATTATTTTTGTGGAGGAAATGTGTGTTTCCTTCACATTATTTGTGTTTTTCAGAATAATGTATTCAGATTTGGGTGTGTCCCTGTGAGGTCATTATGATAAAATTGATTGACAAAGTCATGAAAAAATGTTTGAATAAAGCATCTGTGAGATATGACAGAAAGTGTAAATCTCTGGGGTATCTCATTTGGTAGGAACAGGATTAAAAAAAGACCCCATGCTGAGGAAGAAAATGCCAAAATGTCTGTGTTTCACTCCCATGTGCTGAAATTAGAACCTAAACAACAAAACCACCCCTGCAAATAGATTTTAGTTCTCACATAGCAAGAACTCAACAATTATCAGTAGAAAATCTACACATGTAACCCTACAATAATTGTGTTTCAAACGCCTGCAGCAGCTGAACCCTGGCGTGCACACACTCACGTGCATGCATGCATCATTTTGTGTGTGTGTGTGTGTGTGAGAATAAATGTGTCCTTTAGGGAGTGTGTGTCTGTATATGCACAGGGCTGAGTTCAGAACACAAAACGCCGCCTCATGCCCTCTTTGTCCCCCCTCCTCCTCTGCCCTGGCAGCTCTCCCATGATGCCCCTGCCCCCGGCTTCCTGCCTCTAATGGCCGTCTCTGTGTGCCATCTCGGGAAGCCTGACATCCCCTCCAGAGGCAGAGGGCCCGGCGTTAATGGAAGCCATTGATGGGCGAAGAAAGGCTCCTTTGTGGCGCCGGGGGCAGGCGTGGGCACCCGTTTGCTCACACACAGCTTCCCCTCCGCACACACTGGGCCGGCCGCTCAGAACTGAGTGCCAACAGCGGAGATCGAAAGACAGGAGCAGCAAAGTGCCCCCTTACCGGGGAAATGGCAGAGAGGGATGGGTAGAGCCGAGGGAGGGAGGGGGAGGGCTGGTGAGAATGAGAAAGGGAGGGTGAAAACGACAGAGGGGTGAGTTGGCAAAGAGGGGGAAAGCAAAGAGGAAGGGATAGGTGGGGATAGGCCACAGCGAAAAGAAAGGCCGAGAAAGAGCAGGAGAGATTAACCGAATAAGACAAATTCAATTGGCGCATAGGAGGAGCGAATAAAAAAAGAGGACGTGAAGGAAATGGGGTACAAACCTCGCAACCAAACACAGAGCGCCAGAGAAAAGAAACCCCGGAGAAAAGGGAAATCGAGCAGGAAAAACAAAGAAACGGAGGTTGGGATCGCCCACGTCAATGAAGCTGGGTGGCCTGGGAGGATAAAAAAAAAACGGTGGCAGGGTGCTGGAGGTCTCCCTCTGCCACTGTACCGCCTGTCAGCCGCTCGCTGGCTCTCTCCCCTCTCCGTGATTTATAACACCTGAATTGTTCTCCTTTAACAGAGTTGTGAATGGGAGAAAAAGAGGGGAGCTGCCGGCATGCCAAACAGTCCCGACGTTATTGATAACCAAACAGATGTGTCCAGTTTGGAATGAACATCTGACGCTAAATCTGGGCTAACGGTTTTTGTTGTCAGGGAAATACTGTACGCTGGCAGCCAGGCGCTCAATAGAGATGTGGGCTCATTGTGTGTGATGCTGTTCTCATTCAGTCGAAATAAAAACTCTGTTTCCTGGCGCAATGCTTTCCAGGTGACGTCCCTTCTTCTTGTCATTGTTGGCTGTGAAAAGGCTTCATGAGAAATCCAAAACATACCTTTCTGATTACATTCATTTAATTACACCTCAGCTTTGAATGCACATTCTGAGGCTTATGGGAAGAGAGAAAAAAAACAAAAGGAGCTGTTGTGCCCGTCTGAGCTTGCTCGACTCAACGTCGCCACCTACTGGTTTGACATTCAAGCCGTCAGCCACCTCTTGTCTCCCTGCTGCGTAGCACACAGCCTCCTGCATTGTTCAGGCCGCTAATTCATCCCAGCAGCCACTGCTGCTAATTTCCAACCACTGGCAGCGTGCCATGGCCGGAAGTTGCAGCGTGCACCGCCTGTATCCATGCGCCACCGTGGGAGAGCAGCAAGAAAGTAGTGCCATATTTGTCCCAGTATGTCATCTGTTTAACACGCCTGATTGGCTTTCACACCATAGCCTCCTAATTAATATGCGGCGGCCCCTCGCCCCGCCTCTCCTCGCCATGCCCTAAGACAAAAGCGTATTGTGTGAGCACCTCCTGTTTTAATTACGCTCAAAAGGGAGCCGTGTGAGGGTTTTCTGTGTGTGTGTGTGTGTGTGTGTGTGTGTGCTGCATTTATGAATGCATGAGCAAGGACTGTGCATGTGTAGCAACATTTGTGTATGTGAGTAATGTACGCAAACGTACGATATGTGCACTGAGGGAATCATAAAACAAGCACATTCATCGTCATGTCATCCTGCACGTATGCTCTTGTTTGTGCGTGTGCATGTGTGTGTGTGTGTGTGTGTGTGTGCTCTAAAACAAGAAGAATTGCACTGCCATTGCTAGGGGAGGAGCTGCTGCTGTCCTATCCCACAGGAGAGAGAAAAAAGTGTTGTTGCTTGTTGCCTTTATGCAAATTGGCATCCGATAAAGGTTTTTGGGGAGAGCCACAAAGAGGGTTTGTGATCGGAGCGCTGAGGAGAATGGGAGAGGTTAGGAGGGGTTATGGGGAAAAGACAGGGACAAAATTCCCATCGGCGAACCCACAGCCATCATGTTACATTCCTCTTTTCTCCTTTTTTCCCCCTCTTTCCTCTCCCCTCTTTTCATCCCTCTCTTCCTCACATCCATGACCCGGTTATTAATTTGGTTGAGATTAGTCGCTCGTTAATTAACGCATGCCCCCCATCTTTTCCTCTCGCCGTCTTTCTCTTTCGATTGTATCGGATTCTGGGTATATTTTTTTCCCCTCTGTCTTTTATCAGTAGCCTTCTTTTCTGTCTTTTTCGCTGATGAGAATGAGGTAATGTGCAGCGTGAGGGGAGTAAGAGAGGAGGATTGGGTGGGTCCCCCCTCGATTCCCTCAGGGACCTTTTCAAACAGAGATAGTGAGGGCTTAACGACTGAATATGAACAGTTGAATGAATTCATAATTTTAAGCCATGTGCAAAGAGAAGATCTAGATTCTAGATCTAGCGCTGCTCTTTAGATCTCCTCCAAACAACCTCGCACTGACAGGGCAGCTGAGACCTCATAGTTTCAAATTCTGGAGAAGTTTTCATTTGCAGGACTGGAAATGATCGCCACCTCTACTTGAGTCTGATCTGTCTTTGTGAGAAAGGGAGTTGAGGGAGGACTCAGCTAATATGAAGACATATGATTCAGTGAGGTTAAGTGACTTCAGATGTCAGTGTGATCTGGTGGAAGAGGACTGGACTCTTGGATTGGAGAATCCTGCAGGGGTTACAAATGCTTCAGCAATCATTTCTAACATGGATCAAACTTGTCACTGTTTGTTTTTCTGCAAATCTTTTGTCTTCTTCAAGCATCCTCTTAAAAATGATGAGATGAGCATGAAGTATGACATGAAGATTGTCATTTGACGTGACTATGTGAAGATTACTTGAGTCTATTTTTTTGAAACGGTAGCTAATGTTCGGGCTTATGCAAATGAAACAACTTGGGTAAAGGTTGGGATTAACTTCAGAGAGAAAGGCTCTCCCAGCGAGTAGGAACCAACACCCAGGTCCCTGGAGATGAAGCTTAATGTTGCATACAAAATCAGAGCCCTACATTTACACAACTTCACAGTCAAACTGTTTCCTTCATCCTTTCATGGGACACATACAGTGTCTCTCCTGCTTTTTATGCATACAGTGAGACATGGTGCTCATTCTGTGAACTTTCTCATGAAGTATATATTATGATTAGGAGCAGAGTTATCTTGCTCATTTAGACAATAGAAGTAAAAACACAGCATCTAAAGCTTTTGAAAATCGTAATCAGAGTAAAAGTTGGAGTTTCTGAAAACTGGATACAAAGTGTGAGGGTGGATGCCAATAGAATGGGGATACCCCAGGGGTCGGTTTTGGATCCACTGCTATTTAGCAATGACCTGCCTGAGAGACAGAGTGACCATGTGTCCCACTTTATGTGGGACTGCACAGCATTTTTATCCCTTGTCCCAAGTCCCACATACTGCGATGATGTCCCACATAGTTTTAAAAAGTGTAACCACTGCAGTACAGACACTTTTCTGAAATCTGTCTTTTACCACACTGTGCAGCACTCCGGAACCATGCGGCATGTACTTTGCATGGGAATTGGGAAAGATGCATTCAAATAAAACATATTTCACATGCTAAAGAGCTAACCTGTAACACGTAAAGTCTGTGTGCTGCTGAATCAACCAGAGGGCAAAGCATAGAGATGTTATGAGCTAAAGAGCAGACTAGGAGTGTTTATATTTTTAAAATTAGATAGAAAACTTTAGACTTACCTCGGACTATTGGTAATGTGTCCCACATTGTACGTCTGCTAGATCAACCAGCGAGGCTTCTGACCAGTTAACTGAATCCTTACATTCTTACAAAGGCTTGAGTCCTCTCACTGAATGTAAAAAAAACCTCAACTTCAGTAGGTTTTTTTTGACAACCTCAAGTACTAAGGACTCATTAAGACTCATGTCTAACCCCTAATTTACAGCAGGCATGGCTGCACCGCCTTACGGCTGCACCGTGGCACTCGGAGTGATACGCAGCCATTCTAGTCAATGCTCGTGTTCACACCAGATGCGCTGCGCCTCAGCGCTCCGCAGAGAATACGCAGCAAGTCTATTTTTGACGGATGGCGCATCAAGCTGCGCAGACGAGATCGAACCAGACAGGAAGTCCCGACACGATAAGCATAGTGAATCCGGTCAATTTTCAAAATAAAACATGTCGACGAAGGATCGTATTTCACTTCATTCATTCAACATTACGTCATACCCGGCGAGAACAGGTATGTTTCATCATTTTGAGATGATTATAGAGATGTATTTTTTAATTAAACAAAGCTCCAAAACTTTGATCCATGACTGTGAAGACTACAGCACAATAAAGAAGGAAATAACAACATTAAACACAATTAAAACATACAAAAAAGAAACCACATAACTACATAGACTTCTTACCCATGGTAGAAGCACAAAAATCAAGGAAAAATGACCAAAAATGACAAAGTAAACAAGTCAACAACTGATCCGCTTCTGAGACACTGCTGGTGTGAATTGAAGTCACGAGTATGACGGAACAAAACCGCGGCTCAGCCGTGCCTGGTGTAAATCCTGGGTAAGATTTGAAGTGCAGTGTCTGATGTTTGCAAAAAAGTCAAATCAAATCTGCAATAAAGTTCAAGTGTTGACAAAATAACAAAAACACAAGAACACAATAAAGAAAATATGTCAGGCCAACATATTTGTAGCTTCAGACCATTGATGCATGTTTGTTATTTTACACCACTTAACTGTTTCAACACCTAAATATTCAAATATTCAGTGTTTTCCCAAAATGTGACTATTATCAGGGTTTAAAAGTCTATTTTGAGCATTTTGAGACAATAAAAGTGTGTAAATAAAACAACAACTAACTAATAAAAATTCTGTCAGCAGCTCATCTGGGCGAGGTGATGCATCACACTCGTGAAGAATTTATTTACACAAACCAATCAAATCAATAAATGAAATACACAAAGAATAGTGAAGAGATTTTAGTTTCACTTTATTATAAATGACTTGTGTTAAGTTTGGTCTGTGGTAATGGTTAGCAGAGTGAGTGTTCATCTGGTAAAAGACAATCAGACGTGTATTTTGACATTTATAGACATGTTGTCTCATCTGTGTGTGTGTGAGGTGAACGTTCTCACTGTCGTCTCTTACTGAGCTTTGCCTGCGTTCTCCCAGCTAGCCTAGCGTGACTTCCTGGCTGCTCCGCTCCGTCCGCAGCCCTGACTCGGCCCCTCGGTGAGGCCCTGCTGGGCCACATGCTCCCTCAATGGACTCACTCAATTAACAGGCCATGAAGCCCCCGACCTCTCCCGACCTCCACCGACCCCCTCGAGTCACGCACCTCGGAGGCATGCGTGTGGTGGAAGAGGCTGGTTTGGAGGAGTATAGGCGAGCGGGCGGGCGGGTGGGACGGTGGAGGGGGGATTCGGGGTGGAGGTGAGGGTGTGAGGGGACGAGTGATGATGAGGGAGGGGCGGGGGGTCGGTCAGTGCTCTTTTGTTCCGGTGGTGTCCAGCTTGCCCCCCTTCACCCCTGGTGTCTTTCATAAGGAGTGTGTAATAACTGCCTTTGTTGGTTTTTCCTCTTGTAATGGGTCCAGTGGGAGGCCTTGTTAGTGCACGGGGTGCTAAGCCAGGGGACCTCGCAGGAACTCTGGGATTAGAGGCTGCCCCATTCTGCCCTAAATGTGATCCTTCTCTGTCACAATGGTCATTCAGCCAGCGGATGAATATGATTTCTTCAGATCTTCCTAATTGCAAAGCTTTTTTGTTCTATCTAAGGGTCTTAAATTTGGGTTTGCTTAGTCATCTAAGGCAGAATTAAAGGCCCAGTATGCAGTTTGAGGAAGGATAAAGAGGAGTGTGAATTACAGAGTGGCACATCAACGATATAATGACCTCAAGGAATTAAAGAGACCCTCAGAATAAAGTCTGAGGAAAGCTGCTTATTAATGAAAAAAGTGGCAGAACTTGAGTTAATTTTTCTTTGGATTTGTGATAAGATGTTGGATGCGGTTTTTATCTTGACGCTTTGAGGCAAAACATGCATCTTGATGTTGAAAGGACGAGCAAACACACGTTTGTCCCTAATTTGGTAACAAATGCAGTTTTCTTTATCCTCTTAGGGATTGTATGAAAATGTATTTAAATTTTCAATTGACTCTCTCATTGACATACATAAAACACAACACCCTCCTTCCTAATATCTCAAAATACTTTCATGTTGACTCGACTAAACTTGTTTAATCTTAAACAATGCAGAAATAGTGGTGGTGTAAGGTACTTATGATGAGTCCCAGTGCATGCTAGTTACTTAGACATTATGAAGAACGTACGCACAAGTTTTTTATAGTTTATTTATAGTTTTTAAGGCCTTTGTTAAATAAATTGAAAGATACATTGAAAGATTCCTATTTTACCAAAACAAACTGAAACCCATGACTGAGACGGGTTTGTCATTTTGAGGGCATATATTGAAAATGGCACCATTATAAATGTATTTGTTTATTTAGAAATTAAATTAATTCCTCTTCAAACACAGGCATGTTCTCGAGGAGGCAATCTGAATCACTTGCAAGGACCCCTCAACCGCCAGCTGCATTGTTGAGGGCCTGCACTGTCTTCAGGTACGTCCCTGATAAATATGTAAATGGAGATAAAACAATTCAGCAACTCTTTGCAGCTCAAGGCATCGCAGAAATAAAATATAAATCTATTGTGAGAAATTTTCCAGCCTCTCCAAAAAGTGCAGACGACCCTCCCCTTGTTTGTCACCCCTCCTCCTCTAATAACCTTCATATAATCCCTAAGACAACAGCATCAATAAATATCTGAGCCCAAACATATACATTATGCAAATGTAAATTATGTAAATGTAATAAATTAATTTTTGACAGGGGTCAAAATGCAGGGGTTATGCAGGGGTTGCACATGTGCACAGTTTTCTTATTCTTATATAAGATATATAATTCTTTTATTTTTAATTATGTATTATTTAAATCAGTTATGAATTTATTAAGTAGGCTAAATTAACCTTGTAAAAAAATAAAAGTGGGCTACATAGAAAAACAAACAACGCACATTTAGAAATGCTCATCAAACAGCTGGTTGAAACTCATGTCCCGCCTCTCACTGGACAGACAATCAATCATACAAATAATATTTTTTTGGGTGTTCTGCAATTATTGTTAACGTTGAAGTTAGCATTAGGCTAGCTTAAACTGTTTTCTAAAGCTAAGATAAATATAGCTAACGTTAGCAACAAAATAAGTTAACGTCAGTAACATCAAAGAATACCATTACATATGAAAAATGAACATAGTTAATGTTAGCAAGCTAACTACTTTTTCAATGACAGTATGTGCATTATGGTATAAAAAGTGTGGCCGGGGATTGTTGCAGGAAGCTGCCTCACGTTCTGGGTTTTCCTCTCTCGTCATTTTTCTCTCAGGCAGCCAGCAACTTGTAGAGTTGATCCCAGCTCACTCTGTCCTGATACACAATCCCCTCATAGTATGAGTAAAAATCCAATTACAGGCTCAAACTATACGTTCCTTTAAAAAATGTGTATCTATTTGTAACCATCCCTGATCTCCATAATTGTTATCATACATATTCATCCACACTGGACGTGAGGGGAAGTCCTGGTGTGGCGGGTGGCGCTCTGCTTTCACACGAAGGATTTGTCGACCACAGGCGAGCAAAGAAAGAGGCGAGAATTTGCGGGCCTCGAAAAAATGAACACTGCCACTACTTTTGTTGATTTGGCATTCACACGGCTAGCCATTTTACAGGGAGGAAATTCAAGTGAAGCACTCCCAAGTACTCATGGAGCACTGAAGGCAATTTCCCCTCAGTCAAGTGGCTGAAACCCTCTCCAGCTGAACAACTTCCTGCATTTAGTCAGCGTCCCCCACCGACACCCCTGCTCCATCATCACCCTGCTTGGCTGGCATCAGTCACAACCTCTCAGTGGGTCGCTTCTCCTTCCAGAACAGTGACGACGGGGCTACGACCACAGCTCTGCTCCGGGATGTAATCTGGAGCTGAACGACAAACACATGGCACTGAGAATCAGAGCAGGAGTTTCGATTTCTCTGCAACATCTCGTGCTCTGTTTTCTCTGCATATAGCTGCTACCTGTGCAGCTCAAACATTCCCAGATCTCCATAATTTTAGTGATGATGATTCAGAGTTGACAAGTGTTGATTGGAGAGTTGATACGGCTTTTGAGATGACTGTTCAAAACTGTACCGAGTGTTAAATTAACTCTGATGAGTGTGCACTTCCAGATGCAGCAGCAAAGTGTTGATATTTATACTCTGAGTGCAATTTACACTGAGAATGTGTCTGTGAAGGATCTCAGCAAAAACATAAGCACATAGAATAATTATGCAATCAAAAGATTAGCCCTGCGTCTTATGAATAAGGAATGCAAAGAACAAAGTCGCAAAGTACAAGTACATAAAGTTTGGTACGTTTGTGCTTCTTCTGCAGCCTTTAACAACAAGCCAAGAGAAGCTGAATAAAGGCTGGTTTTAGCTCACTTTCTACATTACTTTAGCTCTTTATGAAAAGGTAGGTCAGCGCAATTTATGTGAATTATTAAGGTTAAAATATCTGCTGCTCCCGGTGGTCTTATGAGTGGACAGACTGTTAAAC
>JAJHUR010133967.1:0-13801 GCA_027495735.1 Lutjanus campechanus
CTACTGGGACCACTTCATCCTTTACACCCCACATCTTCTCCAACTCCTCCTTGAGACCCTGGTATTTCTCCAGCTTCTCGTGCTCTGTCTTCCTGATGTGACCGTCACTTGGGATCGCTACATCCACCACTGTGACTGTCTTCTGTTCTTTGTCTACCACCACTATGTCCGGTTGGTTCGCCATCACCAGTTTGTCTGTCTGGAACTGGAAGTCCCACAGGATCTTGGCTCGGTCGTTCTGGATCACCTTCGGAGGTGTCTTCCACCTTGATCCTGGGAGCTCCAGCCCATACTCAGTACAGATGTTCCTGTGTACGATGGTAGCCACCTGGTTATGACGCTCCATGTCTGCCTTCCCGGCCAGCATCTGTTATGTGCTGGATTGTCTCAGGGGCATCTTTGCACAGCCTGCACCTGGGATCTTGTCTGCTGTGGTAGATCCCAGCCTCTATTGACCTTGTGTTCAAGGCTTGCTCTTGTGCGGCCATGATCAGTGATCTGTGCTGTCTTTCAGTCCAGCCTTTTCCAGCCACTGGTATGTTTTCGCTATATCAGCCACTTCCTCAAGCTGTCGATGGTACATGCCATGTATATATATATATATATATATATATATATATATATATATATATATATATATATATATATATATATATATATATATATAGAATAGAATAGAATAGAATAGAAATACTTTATTAATCCCCAAGGGGAAATTCATTTGTCTGTAGTAGTCTCATCTATTAGTATAAGAATTATAGAGTCTGATGGCAGTTGGTATGAAAGATCTTCTGTATCTCTCTGTCCTACAACGAAGAGAGAGGAATCTTCCACCACCATTATTTCTTTGATCCATCAAGGTGTTGTGCAGTGGGTGATCAATGTTATATATATGTTATATATATGTGTGTGTGTGTGTGTGTGTGTGTGTGTTCTCATTGGCTGTAGCTGTGTATGGTTCCTTGACACAGAACCAGACATTAAACCTGCTTGACACCGTTCAGGCGCCTGTGAGGCATCACTGAGCTCTCGGATCGCGTCTTTGAACAGTTTATGGTGATGGGGTGCTGATTTGCCTCTGATCTCTTTTATCTGTAATCTACAATAACTGTCAGCGTGTAGATAATGAGAGCTGAGATCCTGTGTGTGTGAACTCAGCACCACACAAATAACAAACCATTAAACCATCATTTTTCTGCCACCAACACGACAAATCTTGAAGGAGCAGTATGTGACCACTGCAAACAGCGAGTAGGAACATTAAACTTTACATTAAATAGGTTGAAATCTTCTTTAATATACGATCTATACCTGAAACAAGTTGCCCCCTCCTCCCCGGACCTGCGGAACACTGCAGGAACACAATGGACAATAACAAGTGAGGACATGTCCTCCTCTGTAAGGTCATTTTGTTTGTTGTTATCCTGGAAACAAAAGTCCACTGATCTGAAAATACACTGTGTCTGTCTGACTGCTGCCAAACTCCACAAACATCTGCTTCTTCTACAGGATTATTAAAGATTTCTTACACCTCATAAACGCACACTAACTCAATCAGCAAACATTTGGCATTAATTTGAAGTCTAATCAACAGGAAACAGAGAAACATAAAAGTTATTCTGGCCCAAATTTAACAAACATGTTTTGTGGTCATTTCATGATTTATTACAGTAGATATATTATAGATTTTTCCTTTAAATGAACTCCTACACAGACCTCAGAGAAACTGTGATAATCCAGTCAGATGATTATCAGCCTCACGATGTGTGTTACTGTGTGATAACTGCACAGCTCAGTGTGGATCAACATGAATATTCTGATCACAGACAAACAGGACCGTCTGCACGAGTTTAATCTCACACACGCACACACACACACACACACACACACACACACACACACACACACACACACACACACCGTGACCAAAGAGCTTAACAGCAGGTGCTGATGGTCCTCATCTCAGTAAAGTGGTTAAAGTGGATCAGAGTTCACACTCTGCTGCTCCTGACAGTATTACCACTCCAGCCTGATTTACATGTATTGATCTTTAGAGACACCAGCCTTAAAGCCGGTTCCATCAGAAACTTGACGGAGGTGAGAAAGAAAAAGGTTCTGTTCTGCTTTGTTAGACTGTGTTTGTTCTGTTTCCAGATGTTGTGCTTGTTGTGATGTCACATCTGCCTGACCAGTCACAGGTGAGAGCACCACCTCCATCGCATGACAGGACCTGGATCTGGAACAAACTTTGTTCTCTTAACTCCCCAGCATGATTATAATAATCTTCAAACACCTCTGATCATTCATGAATTTAATACAGTAACTTGTGTCTCTACCATCTGAGTCAGACTCACAACATGATGTCTGACAGCAGCTTTGTGTGGAAATACTTCAAAATATTAAACCATGAAGATGTAAACTGTGCTGAGCTGGAGGGATGAAATCTGCTGGACTGAGGTTTGATGTGACATTTAGAATCTCAAAGTGTTCACTGGATTATTACTTTATCCAAAATATTACTGGATGAAATCGTGCAGCATGTGATGGATTCAGCTTCAGCAGCCTCACTGAAGAAAGACGCCAAAATGTCCTGAAGAATCCATCTGAGAGATTGATTACAGTTTTTCTTTTTACCTTTGAGTGATCATTAACTTTATTAATCTGACTTTTCTGAGCACACACGGTGCGAGCCGTCTGCTGCCTCTGAACACCAACAGAATATAGAATCTGTCTCAGCTCAATATCAGGACTGTGAAACACCAAACGACTTGTTTTATTGAATTTAGTTAGTTTAAAATATGAAGAATTTTAAAATATCACTTCCATGAGTTCAGTCAGACAGAGACGGAGACAACGGCTGAACTTGGCATTTCATCCTCGCAGCTGCAGTGAAGGTCAAACTTTATATTATATTCATTATAATGTTGATTAATGTTGAGATGATGTTATTCTGCTTCAATAATAATTACTAATACCACCAGATAAAACGCTAAAGTGATCCATGTTTCCTGAGAACAGCGTGAATATGAATCCGTACTCCTCACCTCATCAAACCTTGACATATATACG
This sequence comes from Lutjanus campechanus, assembly GCA_027495735.1. Lineage (NCBI taxonomy): Eukaryota > Metazoa > Chordata > Actinopteri > Lutjaniformes > Lutjanidae > Lutjanus > Lutjanus campechanus. The sequence continues at coordinate 3,070 of JAJHUR010133967.1, forward strand.
CCCACATTTTAATCACCGCAGCGTTCAGCTCGAGTCAGCGCCCGTCATCATGAGTTCACAAAGAGAACAGCAGTGCTGTGAGAGCTGAAGTGACACCAACAGTTCAACACACAGAAGAAGAAATGTCAAACAACACAGGGACATTAATGTTATTTTTCTAATTTATTTATGAAAAAATATATTTCTTGATTCTGACTGAGACATTAGGCACATTAACATAGACATATACAATTCTCTTTCATAAATACAACATTATTTACAGAGGGGAAACTTAAATAAGGAAACTATCTTCTGGAGAATTATGTACACATTGCATTGTTTTCTTAAATTAACGAAGATAGTACAAAGACACGACTACACAGGAACAACACATATTTTTGGTATCAAATTGATTAGGTAAAAAAACAGATTTTAATAAACTCTCTTTGGAGTCCTTCACTGTAAAAAGTTTCTTTTCTTTAAATATAAAATGAAAACACCCGCAGCTGTGACTGCGTTCAGTGAGTCTGGGGAATGTTGCAGAACAGCAGCGGGTGTCTTTTTTATTGTTTTCCTGTTTGTGTGGGTGATGAAGGCAGCAAGAGGGAGAAAAGGCAGCAAGTTTAGTCTTTTTGTTTTCTGATTAATAGAAAAAACAGTTTCACAGGAAGACAAACGCAACAGCAGATGTGTGAGATGAATCCAGCTCGGCTGGACCTTCATCCAGCCTGTGACAAACATGTTCGACTTGTCTTTTAGATTTAAAACTGTCGAAGGCAGAAGAGGTGAAACTGTAGGAAACATCTGATTGTTGATAGAGGGACAAACTGTCCCTGATTTACCTGAAACCTCGTTTAGACTCGGATTAGAATGGGCCAGGACTGGAACAGTTACATAAAATGGATTTAAAAACACATGACCAGTAAGAAGGTCTGGTTCCAGTGGAGTTGAACAGGTTTTCAAGGACAGGAAGTGAACATCTTCCAGAAGAAGACGCAGTGTTTTATAAGAGGCACTTCAGAGTTTGTAGGATTGGTCGTGATTGTAAAGCTGCTGTCTTCAGGTCACAGTGTACATAATATAAAATAAAATGTAAAAAAAATAAATGGACGGAGTGATGATAGAGAGCCGCGCACAAACTGTCCAGTTCAGCTTTCAGATATAAAATATTCATAGAAAAGTTCAGGTTGTTTCACTAAAAAAAAGTCCCGTCTCCCGTTCCTGTAAGCAGGTCTTTTGATTGACTCTTATTGTGAAATTGTACAGGAAACAGTTACCACAGTGATTAGGGAGCGTAGCTAAGGCACCGATCTTTCCGACTGTGGGGGACAGTTCCAATTCTTTATGTCCTCTTGTTCACGTTTGATCCAAAGAAAGTTCTCATATACAGACAGAAATATTATATTAAGATTTAAAAGTATATAAAAAAAGATAAATAGTGCAAATGATGCCAGACATTCAGTCTCTCTGTTTTTCTCTCCTCCTCCACAGCTTTTTCTCTTTTCAGAGTCATCCAAACATTGTCAATATCAAAGCAGAAAAGGGTTTAAAGGATTTCTTTCCATTGAGCAGCAGTAATAAATATTAAATAAAATAATGTGTGTAGAATAGATCCTCTGGGTGAACTGTCCTGGACAGGAAACATTTCAGGCCTTCAGCGTAAAAGTTCCTCTGCTGGCAGACTGAAAACTGGAGGTTATACCTGTGAACGAGAGAGAGAAACAGCGGTTAGTCGTCAGCGTATGTGCTTTACTTCTTCTTCATCAATCTGAACAAACATGCCACCATTTTTAAAACAGGATGATACATTTGTTTTCAGGTGATGTAGCCTCCTTTGAACAAACTGATCACTTTTTAACTCAAAACTACGTTTAATTTTTCAATAAATACAGTCATGTTCATGTATTTTCTGCAAGTCCAGTAACTTTGACAGCCACTAGTCAGCAAAGAATGTACAATGAATGTACCACTGTCATGTTTTTGACTTGTTTTATTCCAGTTAAGCTCACAAACCAAACAGGTCTGTAAATATCTGGAGGTTAACCCAGCAGCACCAGACTGATGGCTCGTTGTATTGACGTTCAAATCCATGTTAAGACAGAAACAATAAAAAGGTTTGTGAGCTGTGCACTCCTCAACACTCCTGACACAAACCACAAAGTGTGCAAACAGTGTCAGCTACACAGCACACTGATTCAGTACAGCGGTTTAGAGTGTGGAGAACAAAACATCTTTGGTTACTTCACTAATTCTGATAACTGTTTAGATTTTTAGATCTTTAAATGTTTAATTAAACAGACTTTGTGTAGCACTTTGGACACTTGGCTCAGTGTGCAGACTGCATGTGTCTTATCAACGTATTTTTAAAAAAATCTCATTTTCATGGTAAAAATATGGCGGCTTAGAGAGAACAAAGTTCTTTACTTAAACTGTTCAATAATCTGAAATCTTTTATCAGTTTAACAAAATTATGAAAAAGTCCAAATCTACAATGTCATAAACACAACATGGAGTTTAAACCAGCATTTAAACCTCTGAGTTAACTTAATTTCTTCTTTGTGAACAATCATCACGTCTCCATCTAAGTGTCCAGTGAATCTGAAGCAAACTCTTCAAATAACAGAAAAAGAAAATGTCAGTTAGGTGCGATTCCAACAGTAGGTTTGGAACGAATAAACGAGGCTACACAGAGAATACTTTTGTCAGAAGCTGGCGGTATAGGCTACGTTAATAAGGAGAGTAGAAGAAGTCGAGGTCATGAACCACATTCAAAAGCAGTTGTTTGCCAACCGCCAGTAAACCTCAAAGAAGAAGAAACAAAAGTAGACACCTCGATGCAAGAAGAACATGGAGAGACGTCTTCAGGGTTTGTTCTAGTTACTTTTTTCTGTCATGCCGACATGTGACTGAAATGTTTTTATTGTTGTTGTTTTTCAGACTCTGACTAATAAAGTTTATCAAACGGATCGGTCTCTCATGGACCAAATACATTTATACATAAATGGACATTTGTGTGTGTGCAGTAGTGTTGGCGGACGTGTCCTCACCTCAGTGGCAAACACACACTGCTCCATCTGCTCTGGGATGATGAACACTGGTTGATACAGACTGTCCTTTGCAAAACTGAGAGGAGGGACGATGATGGACGAGTCACACTTCTTACTGTAAGAGACACAGAGACAGAGGAAGGGTTATTACAGAAATACTTTGTGAAGGTGTGTGAACACACAACTGATCAGATAACAGACGACAAACATGCTGCGACTCGACAGAACAGACGAGTGGAGGAAAGATAGAAGAAGAGAAGGTAAAGTCAAAAACACTCACAGACATCGATCTAAAGATAATCAGGTGCTTACAGGTCAAACTTGTTCTTGGCCAGATGCTGCTCCTCTTTTGCCAGGTTACAGTCGGCCATTTTGTTTTTAAACACGGCCATGTTATCTCCGCCCTTCTCAGCCAGCGCTGCGTCCTTATTGGACACTTTGAGATGTCCTCCAGGGATGAGGAAGGCCTCTTTCTCTCTCAGGCTGCCCAGTGGTGCTCCTGGTAGGCCCCCGTTATTTGGTCCACCCCCACCGATCACTGCGTTGCGGTTGTTCACCGTCTCCAGGTCGTTCTTAACTGATGTAGACAAAGCTGTTAGCGCTCTGCCCCGGCGGAGCTGACGCAGAATGTGGACAGCAGCGCACAAAAGCAGAGCCAGCGTCACGAGACCGAGGGTGATGGCGGCAATCAGAGCAGCATTATTCACAGGTGGTTTTGTAGGCGGCGTGATAACAGGATACTCGCAGCGTGCGCCCATGAAGCCCGACGGACACCGGCACACGGGGCCGGTGAAGTGGGTGTAACACGTGCCGCCGTTGTCGCAGGAGAACTGGTCGCAGGGGCTGGTGCGCACGGAGCAGTCCTTGCTGGTGAAGCCGAGCGTGCACGTGCACGTGAAGTCGTTGATGCCATCGATGCAGGTCCCGGCGTTGCGGCAGGGGTTGCCAGCGCAGTCGTCAATGTTGGTCTCACAGCGAGAGCCGGTGAAGCCGGGCCGACAGCGGCACATGACCTGACGTTTACCGAGGTCCAAACACTGAGCGCCTGCAGACAGACAAAGAGAGGAAGGTCTGAGTTTAACAACAGAAAGAGAATCAAATCAAATCAAGACTATCTGTTTAGTTGCTTTTGTGGAAGATTAAAACAACAGCAATGCTTCAGAAGAAAATGCTCAACATAAGGAGGCAAATTCACCAAACAAATTAACAAACTGTAATAAAATGCAAAGAGGAGACAAAAGTCAGTGGATTATGATGCTCTCAGGCCTCAAAATCAAGACCAGTAAGAGAGATGTTGGAAAAGAAACAAGATGGCTAAATGGAAGATGCAGTTGACAAGAGAAAAGACTGCACAAATATTCCTAAAATCAAAAAACACAGCGTGATTGTTAGCTTGTCTCAGGGATAACAAGACGCTGGACTCTCCTTCAGTTCTGTTCAATGGGCAGATATTACGCAGTGACTGAGAACAGTTAAAGGGAGAATCATATGCATATCTGCAAACTTTAATCTGATGTTTGTTGGTATGTAAACTGAAAGAAAGACAATCGAGAATGGAGCCTTGGGGGACACCGGAGAGTTTTTCCAGCCTGACCAGACTAAATATTCTGCTCGAGAGTCTAAAAACATCTGACGTCTGTTAAAGGTCCCGTATATTATAATCAGCTGCATTAACAGTGTTTCAGTCTGAAAACACCAAAGTTAAAAGCTAAATAATGTTGCATAACAAGAAAAACGTGAGCTACTTTTCTTTAGATTGTACAACTGGCAGGGAGGAGATGGTTTCTGAGGGCAAAACAAATAAATAATTCACAATCTGAAAGCATTTTAATCCTCTAGACTCCTCAGAGGAGAAGTTGTTCATACCAGACGACTTCATCCCAACAGAAAAAAAAGGGCAAAAAATGTGTTTATTAGAGAACAGATGTCGCTCATCAGGACAGAAATGTGTGTGTAATTAGAAACATCCTGAGATGTTTTCCACGTCAGTCGAGCTCAGGCTACTGAAAAATATTAACTAGAGTAAAAACACTGAAGAGATTTGTGAATGACCGACTGTATTCTCATGAGTACTTGTTTGTTTTGTTACTATTTATGATCAATACTGTTCAAACCAATACTAACTTGCCGACATTCAGTGAGAAAGGAAAGGACGAGGGGACCTGAGGACTCTGGACCTCTGATGTTTGAACACGGCCTGCGGGCTCCGTTTGAAGGCTAAAAAACACTATAAAAACAAACTGTTGAATCAGCTCCTTATTTGGTTGTCCTGTGCCGCTGCTCTGTTGCAACACTGCAAACCGAGCGGAGCTACAACTGTCGGCTCACTGAGAGGCTGGAATGATTGCAGATTGGAGATAAGCGGGCTGTGGTTTCTACACGCTAATGAGGACCTGAGGGAGGACTGCAGGCTGAACCCGGACCCTCAGATGACTCGGCTCACTCAGCAGGGCAGTGATAACTCCGTGTTAATTGTAATATTCAGCAGTAATTTTTTATTTTGTGTTGCCAGTTCTGACGGTGGAGCCGTCTGATCCTGATAATCTGTCTTCTCCCAGAAAAACGGTCTGAATGTACGACTTAATGCCTGAGAATCTGTCTGCGTCCGTCTTTCTTCACTAAAAATCCATTTGGTTTTAGACAAGCATAAAGTTATAGACATTTCTTAATAATCTGCGTCTGATAAACAACATTCCCTAACTTGGTGGCACCAAAGAGTTCTGACAGTATAAATTCCTTGGTTGCAGTTGCAGACAGTTGAAACTTGTTGCATTATGCTGAATTTGATTGATCTGAAATCCAACTCGCATTCATGAGCTGGAGGGAAAATCAGACATCCTAGACTTGGCTGCATTTTTCAGATATGTTGACAGAAAAGTAAACCCACAACGAGCCAACATGGACGATTTATAAAAGGATCATGTGACTTTAACTTTGACCAAAAAAAGCAAAGTGTCTGTGATGGATTACTGCTCAGCAGCAGGTTTCAAGTGTCTGCCAGGTCATTTTATAAAAGAAATGAGAGGAAAATCATCTAAAAACTGCTGGTATGGTTTAGATAAAGTTCAGCAGTTCTGTAAAGAGAATGGAATTAGTAATAAATGAGGTCAACACAGAGTAAACATACATGTTGCGTGCCACAGCGGGCTAAATTAACTTGTAAAACATTGCTGTGAGGCCCTTTGGCACAACAAGAGGACCAGGCAACATTTTCAGAGAGCCAGCCGCTCTCACTGTGGAGCCGTCAGCACTCTGGATTCCTGCCCGAGACACCAGGACGAGACCGAGACTGTGAGCGTCTCCACGGCTGCTGCTACAAACAGACCTGTTTACAACTGACGGCAACAATGAGTGAGATGTTTGTGCTGTCAGACAGAAGGTGATAAGACATGTTGAGAGGCTCCTACGTGACAATCCAGGAGTTTATCTGCCCTCTGACACACAAACACACACGCAGATGTTTAAACTGAGGCTTTAACCTCAAACATTCTGCTCAAAAATTCTGACTTTACATCCCAGAACAAGTATTAAATCAATCAAAATAGCTTCAGTCTGACAATTAAAGTTGCAATTAATGCAGCTAATCAAAAAAAAACTTTATCATCCTCTCCTATCATTCTTTTCAAATTTGCAGGACAGAAATGTGTTTCCCTTCACACAGCCTGTTATTCTGTCTCACCGTTCTGTATAAAACGTACAAACATTATATGTGAAGGCATCGATTCTTTCTGCCTTTAAAGTTTACGTAGCGACACAGCTGAATCGATGTCAGTGTAAAACTGTCGAGCCGGCAGGACGAGACGCCTCTTTTCCCGCTGGTGTTTAGTTCAGTGTAAAAAAAGCAGAGTTGGAATAATGACAGTCAGTCTTTGCAGAAGCATTGCAGGATCTCTGTGTAAAAAGGGCTGAAGATTCCCAGAAGATTCAGGATATTCACTCTAAATGACTTCAGCCACATTTTCTTTCTACAAAAACTGCTCAAAAATAAATGTATTCTTGCTCTTGATAATTATCAGTTAATGTACATTTTGAATGTACGGATGCTTGCAGATGAGTTTCACACAATCATACTGCAAAGTTACCTTTGGGGAATTTCAAATAAGTAATCTGAAGTACATGAGATTTGTTTCCAACTTTCCTTTCTCATTACAAAATAAAAAAAATCAACATTTATGTCAAAGCTGTGATGGACAGAAGAGATAAAGAGAGAGGGAGAGATAAGACACCAGCATCGCACAGATTCTTCTTTCACTCTCATTTTCTATCTGACTCGCAGGTCATTGACTCCAGTTAGTGGATTTTATCTAAAGTGAATAAGCTCCAGCACATTAGTGTTTATTACCAGTGGCCTTTAAACCAAAGTAATCACCAGCCTGTTTTATCTACGTCAGATCTCCACAGTTATTAACTTACAGAACTTAATAAAACAGGAGATGTGCTCGTTAGTTCCTGAATCTGAAGGGAAACTGCTTCACGATGCAGTTAAACAAATTTGATGATTTATTAGGAAGTCTGGGCTAATTCCAGTTAACACAGGCTGGAAAATTAAAATGTGGCTCATCAGAATTTGTTTTTGCTGTGACCACAGATCATTCATCACTTTTGAAACTGTATCTGTTCACCAAAAAAAAAACAAAAAAAACTTGGCAGCGCAACATTTCAAGATGGGTCAGTTGTACTGAATTTGTCAAGTATGACAAAATATACAACCAAACAATAAACAGCCACGTCAAACATTACAGGAGAAATAAAAGCAGCAAGTATATAAGAAATAAGAAATACCTGAATTATCCTTACTGCCCATTAAAGGTCATTATGAGCTAGCATCATGCACATCATCGTTAATTATTTTCTAGTTTTCACAAACATATTTTAAATGTGTGAAATATTTCCAATTAGAAGTTCATAATTCTAATAGTTTTGGAAATATATCCAGACATAGAAGTGCATTTCCAGTCAGTATTGAGACTGTTCTGTCCGAACCGTACATGTCCTGAGCACCAATACTGATTTCAAACAATGTCTCTGTCTTTTTACATCTGTTCTCAAGATCTGTATGAAGGTTTTGCACTGAGTCAGCCTTAGATTTGTATTACAGATCAGCTGATGTCCCTGCAGTATTAATAACGGCGTTCCACAGGGCTCAACTCTTGAGCCACTTCTCTTCTATGACCAGATAACTAACTTGTGTAATGTCATAAAGAGATATATGGTGTCTCCATTTATGTAGATGACACAAAACTGTACATCTGCATTTCAAATAAAAATGAGGTGCTTATTGCAAACTTGATGGTTTAAAAAAACAAACAATCATTTTAGAACTGAAGAAGCCTCTTGGATGAGAGGCGGAACGTCTTCAAGATCTCTATGAAGTCCAGTTGCCTACAACAAACCTTGCTACGGAATCATTTTAACATTAAGCAGATTAGACTTTCATTTTGCTCAATTTAAGTTGGGTTCTTTTATATTTTATTGTTAGATTCATTTTTATTTTATTTACCTAGTTGTTAGACTTGTTCTGGAGCGAGACACCGGAGAGACACCATACACTTGATCTGAGTCCCTTTGACTATAACCCTCCATTGTGGATTCACTTAATCATTATACCAGTTTGTTCTTGTACATACTTCAATATTGATTGACATTGGATGAACTGCGATATATAAATAAATGATTAACTAACTGATAATCCACCCGGCGTTCAGCCAAGATGGTCACAGAGTGAAAACCTGCGGTTTCATAGAGCTGCAAACAGACAATAAAGGCTCCACACTGAAGGCTTGTTGAAGCTTCATGGTGGTGTAAAGAAGGGAAAGATTGTACACAGGCTGGTGCGTTTGATGAACTGTGAAAAAACATGTGAATGTGTGTGAACAACCTGCAGCAGGTGGATCCAGTCAGTGAGAGTTCAGATGTACAAACAGATTAACTACCAGTAAAAAGCTGCACAGGTTTCACCTTGACACGTGTGGGACTCAAAAAACAAACTTTTTTGGCTTTTCTTTAGCAGACATTTTAGTAGACATTTGTTTCAACGGCCCAATAAGACTATCAGTTCTAGTTCGACCAAACAAAAAGCAGATCAATGATTAGATACCAAATGATCCAAAATGATCAACACTTCAGCTAACACCTGAAGCTTTAGTGTTTGTCTTATGAGCAGGACACTTGACCTGCAAGTATTATGTTTTCATGCAAAAGTGACAGAAATTTCTATTTGTGGCCTTTAAAGTCTTTGAGATTTCTTGCTTTTCTCTATTTTATATCATATTAAACTGACAGTCTTTGAGTTTTGGACTGACAAGACAAGATGTTTAAAGACATCACCTTGGACTGTGAGAGACTAAGATGGACTTATCAAGAAAATAAGCGGCAGACTACTTTTGCTGCTGATGGAAAAGCAATGACCTAAAAAAAAAGGCTCAACATTTAAACCACTTATACAAACATGTTTGTGGGTGCATGAATAACTACTTATACCTCCACAAACACTACAGCTACAGAACAGATGTTAGGGACCTTAATATCACCCTAATATCACCCTAATATCACCCTAATATCACCTTAATATCACCCTAATATCACCTTAATATCACCCTAATATTACCTTAATATCACCCTAATATCGCCCTAATATCACCCTAATATCACCCTAATATCACCCTAATATCACCCTAATATCACCCTAATATCACCTTAATATCACCTTAATATCACCTTAATATCACCCTAATATCACCCTAATATCACCCTAATATCACCCTAATATCTAGCTGTCATACTCTGCTGCACACAAGCAAAAACTTCCACCTGAAAACACAATTTGAATATCTATTCTCATGTCCTTGGACAAAACATCACATGCTACAAAGCCAAAAGCCAAGATTCTTGAGATGCATCAATATTTGGAGCTGCTTCAGTGCCAATGAATGAAGGAGACACTGATTACATGAGGTGGTTGACTGCCGGCCGCCTGCAAGTCTGAACTTCTAGAAAGACTCTTCGTATCAGCTGCTTCACAATCACATATCAGAGGTTTGGTTTTATGTTTTGTGGCTCAGGTAAAAACGTTGGCAAGTACTGACAGGACTGACCCAAAAAACATCAGATCCTTCACATGGAGGCCATGTTCCATCTTTTTATTCTTTTTAACCAATTTTCAGTATCAGATTAATTCAGTAAACACAAAATCAGTCCCACCAAATGCAAAAGTGTTTATGTTAATATATAGAAAGACACAAATTCTTAATATCACTGTCAAATCGACTGCTCCACAGTTTGTCTTCTATAGCTAAGCTAAAGCTTCTTCAAGTGCTCATGAATATTAACAATGCCTCAGCTCACTTCACATTTTGTAAGAAAATGTGAAGCTAGCGGTGAAAGAATGGGTGACTACACTGATGCTGGGCTTTAGTACCAGGCAGAGAACATAGAACACAGCAGGTTACAGATGGTTCGTACCATTAGCGCAGGGGTTGCTGCTGCATCTGTCGAGCCTCTTCTCGCAGTTGGAGCCTGTGAAGCCGGGCGGGCAGCGGCAGCTGTACCCGCCCCCAATGTTCTCCACACAGGTCCCTCCGTTAAAACACGGCCCATCTGCACAGGTCATGGCGCTGATCTCGCAGTTCTTCCCGTAGAAGCCCTGAGGGCACGCACACGAGTAATTGTTCTCCAAATCCTGAAGGAAAGACGGGAGGAGAAAACAC
>JAJHUR010133969.1:1750-16588 GCA_027495735.1 Lutjanus campechanus
TGAAGAAGCCTCTTGGATGAGAGGCGAAACGTCTTCAAGAACTCTATGAAGTCCAGTTGCCTACAACAAACCTTGCTACGGATACCATGACCTGGATGACTGAGAACCTACACAGACATTTTAATCTGCAAAGTAACTTGTATTCTGTCAAATAAATGTATTGGTGTAAAAATACAATATTTCCCTCTGCATATAAAAACTTAACACTGTATGTGCTGTATTAGATGTAGTGGGTTTTTAGGATTTGAACTGGGAGACAGTTACTGCATGATGTCCTTCCTGACTGATATGAGAGGTGTGATCGACAAGTTTGGGATCAGGTCAACCATCAGTTCATGTCATACATGAGTGAACAGCTGTTACTCTCATTAAGACTCCTTTTCCCAGGTCATGTTTTCAACATGGCAAAAAGTCATTCTTCTGGAACTGTTGGAAATTAATTGTTGACTTCAGACTCCTTGGCTCTTACTGCTTTAATTTGACATTTCTCCATCATGTTTATCATCTAAGTGCTTGAAATGTGGATTTAATGAAGCTTAATGAAATGTCAGTTGGCTATATTAAGGAAACCTAAATACACAAGCAGTATAACAGCTGCGAAAAGGAAGTGAAGTGAATGTGACCTTAGTATATTATACATGCAAATATTAATTAGTTAAATATTTAGACTTCAATTAACAAACTGCCAAACTCACATGACTTAAATTAGCCAAGTTCAGTCTAAACTATAACACAGCTGTATGTATTTTTGTCCAAAATATGAAACGTGAAAATATGCTGTAAAAGACAGATAATCCTTTTTTACTGGCATGTTATAAATCAGGTGCTGTAATACTGTTTCCGGATGAAAGATTTCATGGTCAGGCTCACCTGGTGGGATGCACAGTGGGTGATCGATGTAGCAGCAAATCCACAGTGATATCAATGTTCTGAAAAGAAGAATATGAAAGGTTTTTCTATTATTGCTGTGATAATGTCAAAACTGTCAAATCTAAATGCTGCTTTCATAATCTAATTGACATACTCTTGCACTGAGCTCTCTTGCTGTGCAGGTGCCACATGGTGACCCTTCTCTAAGTGTTAACTCAATCAACTCAACACACAGACATATTTTTAGAATTACACCTCCTGTGGATATCATCCAACGTGAACAAACATCCACTTAGAAATTCTAAGAAAAATAGCTCCTTTTGACTCCTGAAATTGCCTGAGAATCAACAATAAGTTTTCAGCAGTATGAAACTAATCCACAGTGATAGTTGCTGCCACTGTTAACAAAATATTTACTTTATATTTGTTGTTCTAACGAAGTCCCCATTTTTCCAAATTCCTTTTCAAGTTATAACAAGATATTAGCAGATAAATTAATAATTTTTACTTGTCTTGCGATCATAAACTGTTCTTCACAAAACAACAAAAAGAAAAAGATCCATCATTTCCTGAAGAGACACTGTAGCAGCATTCATATAAAAGTATTAATGAACATATAACATGATGACTTGAGGTAGGCTGTTTTTTGTATTATGGCTGCTTTTGTTTTTTTTGTTGTGTGCATATGCATAACCATTGTGTGTGGATTTGGCATGAGTGACTGTCAATGACTGGACTACAACTTGGTGCAATATTTGGCTGACGTGAAGCATCTGAGAAGAATGGACATCTTCTATACTTCCAGCACATCACATTAGAGATGATGGTGCACTTTAACAGGACGTAGCACAAATACTGGAGCCTGTACAGAGGCATTCTCTATGGGTCCCTCCCCAGAATCCATAGCAGTTCATTCTAGTATCATTGTCACATCATCACATTCTACCTCTTGAGGCTAAATGTCTCAAGCATTTAGCAAAGATTAATCGAATAACTGATTAGTAAAATAATCACCAACTATTTTGATAATCAATTAATGGGGTTGAGTAATTCTTTGAGAAAAAAAAAAGTCTGGTTAATATTTTCTGATTTCTTTTCTCCTCTCTGACAGTAAGATGAATATTGTTGAGTTGTGGACAAAACAAGACATTTAAAGATGTCATTTTGGTTTTTGGGAAACAGTAATCAACAATTTTAAATAATTTTCTGACATTTTATATGCCAGCAACTAATAAATCAGAAAATAATCAACCTATTAATCAACTATGAAAATAATTGTTAGTTGCAGCCCTAAACAGATTATCCTTAAATTTTCAGTGCTGACCACAAACCCACCACCACCACCACCACCACCCCTACTGCTCAAGTTGTTCCATGTTGTACTTATGTAGATTTAAATAGGCTATAGTTTTGTAACACCCATAATACAGTCCGAGATTTACAGTTAAATTACTTTGTATGAATTATTTATTACCAATAAGATACCTGCCTTTTCCTACTGCTGATTAAATGAAGAAAAGACTATGGGGAACAAGAAAGTAACAAGTGGGCATTTAAGAGGAAAGGATCAATAAATTATACTTTATTTAGTTTTACCTTTAGGGTACAGTACTGGGGAAACAAATCGGCCAACTTACTGTATCCCCTGCAGTTATATTATAGTTATAACTGTGCATAATTACTTTTATAAGTTCCAGAGAGTATCAGTGTTGTAACCAATATTTTTTTTCCAAACTTTGTTTTCCAGTGCTGTAGCCTTTAAGCAAAGTACTTACAAAAAGATGCCTGTATCTTTTTCTTCAAAATGCCCAATTATTACTCCCTTGTTTCCCATAGTCTTGTTTAAAGTACCAATAAGTATTTTGTAGATATCTAATTCATATTGCAGAATCACACTGACATTGCTTCCCCCGCCTGGGGATTTCCTAAAATCCAGATAACCTTAAAGGTTAGTATGGTAAGTAGTGAAGAAGACTTTACAGGACCAGTAACATTGTAGCATCAGCTCACCCTCTCCAGTACCACCTCCTCTGTATGTAATAATCACATACAGCTTATTATTTCCAGGTGCTTTGGAAAGGATATTGCCCTGAACTTAAAGTCTCTCTATGTCTTGATCAATGTGGTGGCTTCAAATTAAAAAGCCCTAAAATGCTTTCCTGTAAAACACTCAGACCTTTTCTCTCTCTTGAATGTGGGATATAAACAAAACAGACATGACATAATACAGTATTGATTTCTGCTTACTGTTAAGACAAATAGCTCAACTGGCCCACATGTCTATAAAGACATTAAAATCATATAAACTACATCTAGAAATGATCCCCTCTTAATAAGATGGAATGAGTGGCACACACAGGTCAACATACTGTACTTGTAGTTTAAAAGGGAGTGCACCTATTTTATTCATTGATTTACTTAGAAAATCACTCAAATGACATGACCTCAAGAATCTTAGAAAGCCTGCATCGTCACAACTGGTGCAAACAGGGGAACAGAATATAGGGGAAGCACCCAAATGCAGATGAATGGGGCAAAGCTCGCTGAAGGTCTTGTGTCACAAAAAGGTACAAGGGCTCACGGGACGGTGATGAAGACAAGGGTCAAAACAGAAGAGCAGTACAAATCTAAGGGGGCAGGCAGAAAGTCCAAAAACATAAAACAAGATCCAAAAGAGGCAGGTAAAAAAAAAAGGTCTTAGGTAAAAAAAAAAAAAAGAAAGAAAAAAAGATGAAACAGAATAAAGGTTCAGAAGCTTGAAGCAGAGACATGAGGGACACGGTTCATAATGATCTGGCAGGGAAGCTGCAGAACAGAGCAGATGAGGGAAGTCACAACAGGTGTGTAGTTGGGTGTGGCAGTCAGATGATGGAGAAAGGAGGGAAAGTCTACAGTGGACAGAGGGAAAAAGGCAATGAAGGGGCCTCAAAGAAATGTTGCTGCAGAGGAGGGACAGAGAGACAGACTGTGACATACATTATAAGCTGGGAATGTGGAGTTGAAAGAAGAGGGATGTTACTTTATAGGGATTTACTTGGCAGTAAAAATCAAAGTATCCCTGCCTCAATTTAGACTCCCCCCCTTTAAGAAGAAATCTGTGATATATTTACTGTAATAAATCATAAAATGGCCATGATATGTCATCAGAGATTAAGGAAACATATTAAGTTGAAATACTCACTTCTTGCACACACACACACAACTTGCTTCAACCATAAATCGTATATTAAATAGGATTTCAACCTATTTAATATACAGTTCATGGCTCCAACTCTCAATCTGGACTGCTCATTATTTCATGCAGAATTGCCACATGTTGCTCCTTTAAAGTTCCATATTCATAACAATATGCTCAGTCAGTCTCAGAAAATATCGTAAGAAGAGCAAAAACTCAGATTACAGGTAATTGTATGGATTAGAGCGGCCCTGTTCATCCCCATGTTCATGCACATCACACGCTGTGCACCAAGTGCCAGAGGGGGCACCGAAACAGCCTCTCACAGCTCTACCTACTGCACTAATAAACTCTGCGGGGACGCCCTCATCCTCAGCTGATATTACTTGACATACAGAGGCTGTAGCTGACGCAGCAGTAGAGTAGTCTAGACAAGTAGTCTTGTATCATATGAAGACTTGAGGCATCCATTGGTACCATTGGCTAGTTTGTTTGGAAGGGGGACTTAAGAAAACTAACTTAGGCTAAATTTGGGGTAAATTTTGGCTAGGCAAAAACTGACCTGGCCATTTTCTAAGGGGCTCCTTAACCTCTCACCTTAAGTTATCTGAATGAAAATGTGTTCCTTGGGTACTCAATAATCTCCTCTTTACATAAATGCCAACTTTATACTCATTTGAAAATGTCTTCATACTTCCTCTCAGCGTCAGTCTCAGCAGTTCCTCTCATACTGAAGCTTTAGCTGCTGTATCCAACGTGGTCAGCAAGCTGTTGAAACATGTGATTAATGCTGTAAAAAGGTTGCTTTTTGGCTCAGTTTAGGCACAAAAACTATGTGCTTAGGTTTAAGATATGATCATGTTTGGGGTTAGTATAACTACGTTAGGTTAGGCATATTATGTGATGTCACCAAAGCGACTCGAAAAACGAAAGCCACGTGTCACTTAAGCAATTCACAACACAAAAGTCATGTGATTCACATAAGTCTCCTGAGTCTGAGTCCCATGTTTATTTGAGCCATCCATCTACCCAACCTCCTCCATGTGTGGACTTTCTCCTTTATTGTACATCAACAGCCCACAGCCACCGATGGGTTTACAATGAAGTCACTTGAAAAGCCCAGTGGGTTGGTTTCAGCCGTAAACAGGGACAAGTTTGCGTCTGTAGGAATCCTCCAGGGGAAGTAACAAATATTTATATCTGATGAGTTAAGTGTTATCAACCCATAAATTAACTCTTGAGACATAACTGAGCATGGGAATGGCCGTGATATAGTTTCTAAGCCCTTAGACACTCTAAACTTTCACAATTTAAATAGGCACCTAAACAAAACGGATTTATGAGGCACCCATATGGCCAACAGCTGATTAGAGTCAGGAAATTCCAACACTAGTTTTGAGACGGTTTAAACTGAGTGTGTAAAACGAAAGAAATAAAGTTCCTCTGGGCCTAAAGTCATTTTCATGAGTGATGATAAAGTGAGCATGTTGTGATTTCTAATGATGACAAAAGGCCAAAATTATTCAAGTATTTCAATGGATTTTAAGCTTCTCGTGGGAGCTGCAGAGCTTTATTTGTCTTACGGCAGGTCTAACGTTGGTGTCAGGTGTTTATGGAAGCTGTAAATGTTCCATCATGATAAATGATGTGAATTATTGTGAATTATAGTGTATTTTTCCATGCAGGAAAAAATCTTATTATTGCCAAGTTGTAGTTTGCATAAAAAACTCTGAACTGTTAATGCTGCTGTGAGAGTGATGTGTGGGTTAGGAGGTGAAATATGTCTGACTCTTTTTTGAGACACAGCATTTAATTTTTTTTTACCTTGTGAGCCAGTGCAGCGGCTGTTTTGGGTCATAAGTGTAATTGGGGGCACGGTTGAAGGATGGAGTCAGAAAAGGTCACTTGTGTATCTATACAGAGAGCGGGCGCAAAATAAACGTCTCGATGAGAGACAAAGTTGTCTGAGGAAACTGTGTGTTAGGGTTGGTGTGTGTTTAAATCCACTGTGTGTGTCGTATAAGAGAGACAGAAAGAGAGACTCACATGTACAATATCAAGAAAAGGTGCTGAGTTCTGAATACATTCACTGCAGCTTTATCTATAAGTGTCAGCAGCACAATAGTCTGATGCAAACTGAGACACTTGAAGAGAGACAGATGAAAAGCATGAAGGGAAGTGTGTTCAAGCCAGTAAGAACATTTTGTAACCTTGGTATTTTGTGTTTTTAAAGTTTGTTCACTCAGGTCTACAAACTTTATCTTTTGCTTTTTCCCTTTCTTCTTCAGGCCATATTTACTGACAGAAATACAGTTTAACACCAAGATCCTCAAACTATAGTTCTAGTACCACTGGTGGTACTCAAGCACCCTCTGGTGGTACACCCAGGAATCTCCTAAAATTTTCAAAAGAAATAAATCGAATTAAGTGAAAATACTAGGGGTCGGCATCTCACTGACTGCGATCAATTGATTTGATACGCGTCTTGATACTCATTTTAAAATAGCTAACGATTCTGTGTTCTGTTGGCATTTTATAAATAATATAATAATTTAATTAAGTGTATTTATTATATAAATAACCATTTATTTTTAATAAATGCATGAATCATAATAAAATATAATATGATTATTATTTTGGCCCCATCTAAGTAAATTCTATGAGTAAGAAACACTGGTATGGGCCAAACAATTAATCAAGAAACTTATTGGCAGTTTGATTATGAAGTAATTGCCCAATAACACATCAACTCATTTTAAGTGCTCGTAGCAAGGTTTGTTGTAGGCAACTGGACTTCATAGAGTTCTTGAAACTCTATTTTGCTTGCCTACAACAAACCTTGCTACGAATACCATGACCTGGATGACCTGGATGACTGAGAACCTTCACAGACATATCATTTTAAGTGCGTTCATCTCTCAGGGCAAGCGTCCACGTAATATTTTTTTT
Organism: Lutjanus campechanus; assembly: GCA_027495735.1. Lineage (NCBI taxonomy): Eukaryota > Metazoa > Chordata > Actinopteri > Lutjaniformes > Lutjanidae > Lutjanus > Lutjanus campechanus. The sequence goes on from JAJHUR010133969.1 coordinate 8,745, forward strand.
CTGAGAGAACACTGCTGGCAGGATGCCAAGGAGTGCTGGGAGGAAGCAAAACAAAAAAGAAAAGAAAACAAAACAAAACAAAAACAAACAAAAAAAAACACGCTTGGTTGACATGATTGACATTAGCTATGTAGCTAATAGGATGTTACATTAACTAGGGATGTGCACAATTGGTCGACTACTTGATTAAAAATCGCCAGCTTCACTAGTCGGCACCAAAAATACGAGTCAGTTAAACTATTTATCAATATTTTATTCATGTACAATGCCAGTTAACTGTTGCCTCTAAGATGTTATGCAGCCATCTGCCACTAGTCGGGACTGCAGACCCGGCAGTCATCAGCCTCTCTCTCCCAGCGTGAATGCCCGGATGGCCCAGACATTGTTATCAGCAAAGTGGGACAGATAACAGCTCATAACACCAGCCCTGCTTGGCAGTGTTTTGATCTAGAAAATGAAAATTAGGTTGAATATGGGCCATGTGCCATTTGTAACCACATTTAGCACAGACACGAACATTAGCCTGCAAGCAGAGTAGGCTGCTGCTGCTGCTGCTAGCACCTCTAACTACTTGACTAGTCTAAATTAATTTTTGCATTTAATTGACAGGGAAATTAGTCACCAGAAACATCCCTAACATTGGACCAACAAAGGATCTAACAAGCCTATAATGTGAAGGGTTATAAAAGCACAAAGCCACCAGTGACATTCATAGTCCTACCAATCTACTCCCACAAATGAGTGTTTCTGTCTCTGCCGTTTTAGTTTCCGTCTGACACAGACAGAACAAGCTTCTCCTCCATTTTCTTGGTTACCAGGGTGACGAGTCCATATCTAAGATTTAAGACTGGTTGCCTGAAAAAAGCAACAGTGACAACACTTTCTGAAATGTTCAGAGATTTTTCAGCTGCAAGCGTTTGTAGCGGCCACACAATAAAGCCAGAACACTCTGAAAAAAAGATGCTGGGTGCAGCGCTTTTTCTCTGGGCAGCACTCTCTCCTTATTGGGAACAACTGAAAAAAAGATGCTGATGCTCAGAAAAAAAACACACTATGTGGACACAGGCCCTCACTCTACAAATGACAATTCAACTGCTCCTGGCATTTGCACATCAACTGGCAGTTTCACTACTTTCATTTCTTAGTGTTTAACAGAGTTCATCTGCTTTCAGCGATTACACTTCCAGTCCTTCCCTTTAAACAAAAACATCTTCATCTTAGTCCCTCAACTTCCACTGTTCATACAAAATTTATTTCAGTTCTATAATTGACATTTAATTCTGTGCTTGCAATTAAAAAGGAACTTCTGTCAGCACTTCCACTTGAACTGCCATTTCAGCTTCTTTGAGTTTGTATTGGAACTTTTCATTTTTCATTTCAGCTAAAACTTTTCCAGTCATTCAGTAGGGCTACATTAATCTGTTGATCATTTTCCTCACTCCCAGAGGAAAACTGTCTTCCTCACAATCATCTTTTCTTTGTCTTATGTGAAATAAATGAGATTCTTATTTTGAGCTCACTGAAGTCTCATCTGTTTCTCCTAAACCTCTCCTTAGGATAATAAATGAGCAAAACAAAAGAAAAGCAGATCTTTTGCTGAGCTCATAGGTGTCGCAGAGATTTCTCCACGATGACCATATGAGCAAGACTTAATTTGACCATTGACATAAACTTAGGATCTCATTTAAGAAAACTAAGTTTTAGATCTCACTGTTCTCTCAAGAGCTGATTATTTAATACATATTTAAGACCAGTGCAGTGAGTACATTTACAAAAGTACAAAAGAATATTTTAAGATCTTCACTTGGGCTCAAATTAAACTCGGAATGAGATGAGACAAAGGCTATTTCTCAGGAGCCAAATTTAAGAAGTTTGAGATCTCATATTGGACTTAAACTGAGCTCATTTATATTTAGGAGACAGAGGCTAGACAAAGACAGGATCTTATTTTGAACTTTTTCTTTCCTCTGGGCTGTTTCTCAAAGCCCACTGTGACATCTTCAAATGTCTTGTTTTCTCCCCAGCCTAAAAATATTCAGTTTACTGTTATAGAGGACAAAAGGAACTGGAAAATATCTACATTTGAGAAACTGAAATCAGAGATTTTTTTCTAAAAAAAACAAAAAAGTATAATAATTGATTATCAAAATAATAATTGAGAACTAATTGGTTTGTTGTCTAATTGTTGCAGGTCTAATTTTCATCAGTAAGCACACAAAAAAAACTTTTTTAGTTATTCTTATTGTGGGATGTACGGTAGTCATGGAGTACTTACAGTATGGCAAAACATGACTGGCCTTGTAAAACTGTATAAACTGTATATATAAACAAGTACTGTATTGGTGGATTTCACCATACAAATTTACAATTTTGGATTAATCCAAATTAACAAAAAACAAAACAGGTTACGTGGCATTTATTGACAGAAACAGTGTGATATGAATAAAATAGTTTGGTACATAACTCTATTTATAAATTAGCCATGTGTATTAGTATGATTACTTAGTGGACACATGGACACAGATGGACAGTGAGCTGTCTAAACCTTACAGGTCCACAGTGTTGTAGAATCAGATAGTTTGGAGAGGAACATGCCAATCGATAAAGTCTGTACTGGACAAAAGCTCAGCTGTTTTCCTAAATTAGCTTAATCATGGCATTTTCCCTGAGAAGGCAGGAATCATCAGTCATTCATTAGTGATTGATCAGTTACTGTAGATAGTTTACAGTGAAAGAGCTGCATGTTCATCATTTTGTTTTCCGATACTCTGCAGGATGTAGAAGGTGATAATGAGCACTCTGTGTTGTATTTCAGAGAACTTGATGACAGTCGTCAAACTTTTATGTTGTTTTAAAAATGTTTCTGTCCTGCCTGTGACCCACAACCAACCACATGAGGGCAGTAGCTTTATGAAAAATCTTACGTCAACAAAATAAGGCATCTCTGCTGAAGCATCGCTCTGTCATCTCCTCAGTTCTGTGCCCCCAACCTTCAGGAGGTGCGTTTGAAGTCTGAGGGATGTGTGGGTTCATAGAAGGAATTGCTGATCAAGTGTGCTTTTAAAGTGCATCAGAACCGTGCAGTCAGCCTGCATCTTCTCGCCTCGCGAGCGTGTGTTCTCGTCTCTATAGAAGCTGCAGGAGTTGCCCTTGAGAAATCTTGAACAAATATTTCTCTTTCCCCCTCTCACACACCCACACAACATTATTCATGCTACACAAAATGTACGCAAAAACATACAGATTAAATATGCCGCTGGCTTTAACTTCAGTTGATCACGATTCAACACTCCCACTGGAGCTGATCAACAAGTGAGGAACAACTTGGACTCCTTCATGATTCGTGGTAAATTGAACACAGAGAGAGCAGTAAAAAAATATTAATTTGTGCACCAATTCCTTTCCTTTCTTAATCAATCTCAATATATTTCTTGTGATCACTTGTCTTTGTTGTCTTTTTCAGTTGGGCTCTAAACTTGCTTGAACTCGACACATTTGGTCATTTGCATTTTGAGTGCATACTGAAGATAAAAAATACTCTCAAAATGAAGTCACTCGGGAATAAATGGAAAAAGAAGTTCTGCTGAGGGTTTTTTAGTTGAAATGACAGTCAAAATCTGTATATGTTAAAGACACAATTCACCCAAGAAGAGAAAAATACATATTTTTCCTCTGGTCTATAATAATATTTATCCATCTGTACTGTTCAGGTGTGAGTTGCAGAGTTTTGGAGATATCTGCCATCATGATTCCTGCCTTCTCTCCAATATAATGGGACTGAATGGTACTCAGCTTGTGGTTCTCAAAGCAGCAAAAAACAAAACAAAACAGACCTTATTGTGAGCAGTTTCATGCAGGAACTACTTTGTTTCTGCAGCACAGTCGATCAGAACTACTTTAGAATCTACCCAAACTACTTTCTTTCTAATAGACAGAAAATAGTTCCTACATGAAAAGGTCTCTGGATTATCTTGAGTAATCTGGTCATGATTTCATACACTGGTATGGAATTTTTCAAATGTATTTTTGGTGCTTTGAGCACCATAAGCTGAGTGCTGTTTCTCCCCTTTATATTGGAGAAAAGGCAGACATCTTTAAGGCAAATATCTCAAAAACTCATACCAAGACAATCTAGATGGGTCAGACCAGAGAGAAATATGTATTTTAAATCTTTAAACTGTCCCTGCCTGCATGTGTAACATGAAGGAACAAGAGCTTTCATTTCACTGAGTGAGTGGCTGTATTTTACCCAAAAAGATTCCAACAGTGGGCGAGACGAGCAGCTAATGTTTAGAAATAAAAACAGTCCTGTGTAAAGGGGGGAAACATCTGGTGATGCACGGGACATACTTGACTGCAGGGACATGCACCATGCTATATTGCTTGTGTGACCCCCCAATGACGAGCTCATCAGCCAGCAGTGTGACCCTGGAGATGAGGAGCAGATATAAAACACTAAATACGACGTGTCTGATGATGATCACAGAAGCCTTTGCTCAGGTTAGCAAATATGATCATAAATATGATTAAAGCTGAAATTTTAAGTTTGAGTTTGTAGAACATGAATACCAACTGAAAATTTATTTTGCTACTTTTTTGTACTACTCTTACTTTAGTGTTAAAACAGTGCATTTCAGTTCAGTTTTACTTATATGTTAAGTCAATTTAATGCTTGAATTCAAGTTCAGATTTTCCTTAGCAATGAAAAAAAGACCTCCATTAATGTGATCAACTGTCATTTTGAGGTTCTTTTTTTTTTTTTTTAAAGTATGAGGCATTGGTACTGTTTTAGCACCGGTATCAGAAAAAACAGAAACGAAACCAAACCCTAATTCTAAGATAATGAAAACAAAAAAATAAATAAATCCCTGTAAATCAATGTCAATAAATCTTTTTGTGAACATTTTTCTTTGTCACCTTATTCAGTTGTACTTTCCTGAACTCTACACATTTGGTCATTTGCATTCTGAGTGCATACTGTAGATTAAAAAAAAAACTCTCAAAATGAAGTCACTTGGGATTAAATTGAAGACAAAGTTGTGCCAGTGGATTACATTTGAAAAAAGGGTCAGTAAAGTTTCTGGAGTTGGTATCAGTAAAGACATCTCAGCATAAACTTGAGCTGATATCGCTGGTCTGGGTGTGTGGGCTTCTGTGAGCCTCAGGGACTAAAATAAGCCGGCTCTAATCAATAGTAGACTTTACTCATTATTAGTTTGCCATTCCTGCACTCGTGCTGATGTGAATACCAACTTCCCAACTCTGTGCGTTTAGGCTATCATTTACCGTGGCACATTGTCAACGTTTTCACAAGTTTGGCTGGGAAAAAACTCCCACTGCCGTCAATTTAATGTTCTCCCAAGGTGTCTCATCAGTGCAGCCTGGTACACAGAAACTAAAAATCCTAAGACGGAACGCATTCGCCTTTCTGCAGTCATGATTACCATAAATCTCGAGCCAAGGTGCAGTGGTGATATAGTGAGCCATTAGAGATATGACAAATACATTCATTAGCTTCCTTACAGCACCTCAGCTCCATGCTGTTACTCCCCGGTGGAGGTGTGAATAACTTTGGTGTTGCCTCTAAAGGCAGAGGTATCGACCCCCAGGGGTAACAAAGGAAAAAAAAAAAAAGAGATGATTGAGAAAGATGGATCGACATGGCTCACCTTCAAGTACTATTCTTGGCCTATTGATTATGATTATGAAAAATGTGTGACAGGCGAGGCTTGTTTTGTCTCACCTACAGGTCAGGAAGATAAAGAACAGCTGTGAAGACTTTTCTAATGGAAATCTCTGCCAGCTCAAAGCTTCCATGTGCACTATGCCACTGCTTATAATTCTGTTTAAGGTGAATTTTGAATGAAGAACTTAGAACAGAAATAAGTTAATTTTACTGGAGGTCTGCAAAGCTGCCTTGGTGAATTAAATTCATGAAATTCATTGAAATGTTGACAACTGTCTTAGTTTAGCAAACATCATTAATTGAAGAACACATATATAAATGTATGTATGTAAAGTCTTTATGTCAGGGTGGATGATTCAGTCAGATCTATTGAAGAGCACCATCAGGCAAATAGAAAAATTGATTTTAAAAAGGGGTGAGAGGGTGGAGGGACTGTGGTTAAATCACACACTTTCTGTCTCCTAGAAACTGTTCCAGCTGTGACAGTTAACCCCTTAACATCTAGTTTTCCTGCTTTTTTTCTTCCGCCTAAAACTCAAACTGAACTGTTTTTTCTCCTGTTACAGCCTATACTGTATATCTTCTATATTAATCACATGCCATGTGTTCTCTTTTAAGAAAAAGGTACTTATCAACAGTCAGTCCATTTCCTTCAGTAGATGGCGGTTGGCACAATCCCATTTTGGAGAAGCAGCAGGAGAACCAGCATAGAAGCTAAGTAATGTACTGTTGTAAACAGGGTCTGCAACAAAAATATTTTAGCCACTTCAAAAAATGTCTACCCTTAAAAAAATCATTATTGGATAAAGTGTACGCTATAATTTAGAATATTTTCACTGCTTTTACTTGCTATAAGACAACCTTTTTAGATGGGAAATCACTGTTATATAAGCCAGTTATCACTCTCTCACTCAACCAGTCTCCACTGGCGAAATCGGTAATTTTACATCTCAAAAAACACTGGTCAATCGATGCCTAAATCTGTTAGTTTGTTGGTGTTACTGTGTGAATTTAGTAAATTTGAACTAAACTTTTAAAACACTTGGGTCACACAATAACACAAACAAACTAACAGATGAAGGCAGTGCAGACCAGCAACTCCCGTGTTCTGCGAGATAAAATGAGTCATTTTGGCCCGTGCAGGCTGGTTGGTCTGGAGAGAGCAATATTTGGATTCATATTACAGTCGATTCTTAATAGAAAATGCTGTCTGACAGCAGAATAAAGTGATGAAACTATTCAAAACGTCGCGCAAGTTCAAACGAATATTGATCATTTTTGGTGAGACTTTTTTTGGTGGCTAAAACTGGTTTTGCTGCTGATCCTGTCCACAGCAACACATTGCTTCCTACACCAGCATTCCTGCAGCCTCTTCAAACTGGGAGTATACCGACAGCAGTAGGTGGTAGTTAATACACCTCTAATACCTCAAACTATCGCTTTACCTTACAAACATGAACACGCATCTTGTCCTGCATCTTTTCTTGTTGAACGAGCAACCAAAGAAACACTGACTGGCTCAAACTGCTCTGCTAGCTAGCTGGTCACCAGCAGCACATTAAACAACATCATGCTAACTTACCTTTAAATATCACTTAGGTGGGTCCAGTTGTTGGTGTGGTGGTTACTCTTCAGTATCACTGCTAACATCACAGTCTGTCTGCCCTTAACCTGTAAACTACAGCACAAGTTTACAAGTTTACTGTGGCTCTTGCTTCCCTGCAGGATTTTGGTGCTGGAGCTAAACCTGCCAGCTGCTGTCAATCACACCCTCACACAGACACGCCCCTCCTCCACAGAGAGGAAAGGAGCTTTCACCCCAAACCTTTTCACCACCTGGTAAGAAAAGAAAAATATATCGACAACAAAAAAATGGACAAAAATTGACAACACCAACGCCAAAAAGGATTATGTATGGAAGAATATTAGGGCCAGGCATAAGGGTATAATATAAGAGGAGGAAGATTTTTTGTTTAATTGAAAAGAAAGTCGAGATATGAAGAATAAAGCCAGGAATAAAGTTGGACTTTCAGTATTGAAAAAGTGAAAAAATTAATCAAAGGAAGAGGATTTTTTTTCTTTGCTTTGCATTAAGAAAAACTGAGAATTAAGTTGAAATGTTGAGAATAATGTTGAAATACTTTCAACTTTTTTTTTT
>JAJHUR010133971.1:0-20328 GCA_027495735.1 Lutjanus campechanus
GAGAAATATTGTACTTTTTCATCTGACAGATTTAGTTATTCTACTTTTTACACATAAACACATATAATATGTGATATGATGCAGAACCCAGGACAATAATGAAGATAAAACTGCCTCCACACTGAGGAACTATAACATTAAAAGCCTCTTACATGTATTTAGTGATAGAAAATGATATAATGTTCTATATGGTACAATTTGCTTGTCGTAACTTCAAAATTAATCTTTATTTTAATCTGTTTTTCAGCACTGTATCTAATAACAAACAGGTTTCATTATTTTAAATGTGTTCTGGTCACTCTCAGGACATTTTATTTATTATTTACTTGCTTTCTAAATTGAAGATTTGACGTTTTCTTTAACAGGACTGAGTTTGTAGAATGTGAGCAAATAGACGAAATGTCACGTGACATCAGTACTGTTATGAAAAGCATCTTCAGGTTGTTTACCTGAACTGTTTACCAAACAAATAAGAACATAAGAGATCATTTAGACTCAATGTTGAGATTGACATTCTCAGTCATATGATCAAAAATAGAGAAATTAGAGAAAGAGAATTTACTTGTGCTCCTCTCGTGGCCTTCAGGAGACCGTGGTGCTACTTTTTGTTGATCACGTGACTTGTGTAATGTCCCAAAGTTTTAGAGGGGTGATGTGTCAGGGTAACAGTGACTGAGTGAAAACCAGGGGACACGAGTAAACTGTGGATCTGAAACACAACATGATGCATTTAAATGTCGAAAGTGGAAACAGAGACACAATAAAACAAACAAACAAATAAACAGAAGATTTCTGAATGATTCGAATCATTATAGTTCATGATGAAGCGAATCTAAAGAGTGAAGACGCGCTAAAATCCTATTTTTCAGCGTTTTATTTACATTTTTACATGATGCATCATAATATAATGTATTATATTATTTTATTTTTCATGCATATTCATGAAAAGGCATCGGTGGAACGGCCCATATCTGTGAAAGGAGACATTCTGCACGAGAAGTACTTTGCGCTGATAATACTAATTTATTTTTACTTAACACGTTTAATCCAGAACTCGGAGTCATTTTAGACTCAGGTATTTCTACTTTTACTTCAGTAAAGGATCTGAGTATTCCCTCCACGGCACTAAAATATTAATACAGAATTAATTTTCCTTAGAATTTGTATTTATGACAATCAAATGTGTTCCACAGTAGAAAAGTGGGTCTAAATGTTGGCCTTGAAAGCGCAGCGTTTCTTCTCCCTCCTGCAGGTTTAATTTGAGTTGTTTTCTCCTCATATAAAATCCTCATTGTGCATCAAACCGTCAGAGAAACACTGTAATATTCTTATCATACACGGACTTATGGAATCTGCGACCACCTCATGAGTTTAAATTGACCGTTCAGCTGTTTAATCTCCTCTAGATGTTTGTTTAGCTGCATGAAAAAAAAAAAAGTTTGTAGTTCTTTTCATTCGTGGTCCAAATCCAGACCAGCTTCTCTTTCTTTCGGTGCCAACACGCAGTAAAACCTGATCACAGGACTTGTTCTAATTGTTGTTGAGTCGGTGCGCGGTGCACCTGCGCGGGGCTCAGTGTGTGTTTTGTGTGTTTTGTGCTCTCAGCGCGGTTTCAGGGGCCCAAACAACCTCAGAGACACATCTGGTTCCAATTCGGAGTCGGCGCGCACACACACAGACGCAGCAGCAGCAGCAGCAGCAGCGCTGTCCAGGACGATCACACAGAGACCTTTAAATGTCCTGTAGGTGTTGTCCCAAAGACGCACAAGAGTCACTGACACCTGCAGGCCTCCGTACAGGCTGGATGTCAAACTCGCTCGACCTCGAAATAACCAGTGGTGGAAAGTAACTAAGTACTTTTACTTAAGTAGCCCACTGCGCGTAGAGTTTTGAGCTACTTAACTTCTGCTCCTTTATACGTCACCTCCGCTACATTTTATTAGGAAATACTTTTACTCCATTATTTATCTGAGAGCTTTCCTTACTCAAAGGTAGAATCAGTTGGATTTGTCCGAGCTGTTCCTAAACGCACCAGAAAGATGCCAGGACGTCAGACATCCTCGTTTCGAGTTGGTAAAGCGTCTCAGAGGAGAGAAAAATTATGAGAAAATAAGAAAATGCAGGCAGAGATCAGGTTATCTCTGCAGATACAGGCAACACCAGGCACACAGGTTTATAAATGATGATCGATAGGGATTATGATTATACGAGTATTATTTTTAAGGAAAAAATTGCAGACTATGCCTTTAACAGATTTAAATTTTATGTATAAAATATAAAAAAATGATGCTTTGTTTTAGATAAAACTTTAATAATATACAAGGTGGTTAAAATGGGATCCACCTCCACCAAATACAACATTAAAATATTGATTAAATATAAATGCATCAGTAATAATAATCCTATACTTTACTACTGACAGGTGCAATTATGCTGCCTTTACAGCTTTTACTTTTAAAACTTAAAGTATATTGTGCTGACAGTAGAGTAGCAATTATTAATCCATTAATAAATTAATCACAGACCATTTTGATTATCAATTAATCAGTCTGATTTTTTTAAAAGAAAAAACAAACAAACAAAATACTCTGATTTCAGCTTCTTAAACGTGAATATCTTCTGGTTTCTTGACTCCGTTATGACGGTTAACTGAATATCTCTGAGCTGTAAACAAAACAAGACATCCGAGGACGTCATCTTGGTCTTTTTCACTATTTTCTGACATTTTACAAACAACCGATCGATTAATCGAGTAAATAATCAACAATGAAAATAATTGTTAGTTGCAGCCCTGATAGTAAGATATTTTTAATTGGAGGACTGAATGAAGGGTTTTCTTATAACACAGTATTTTTAACAATGTGGTGCAGCTCTTATCTTCTGTTTTTGTCCTTTGGTTAAAGATCCGAAGACGTCTTCAGTCACTAATAAACCTCCTAAAGTTCAGTGACAGGACCACACACATACAGACAGCTCTATGTGAGGCATTTATAAAGATAATAAATAACATTTATTATAAAGTCTGTGTATGCATTATATCCATTTAAATAAAATCCTGTTTGTGAAGCCACATAAAGCTTGTTTTTTAAATTAGTAAAATATTTTTTAACCTAAAAATCCCCCAACAATAAGGACATTTAAACAGTTTAACTGGGTTACAGACTGGAGGTGTTTAAAGATAAACTATGCAAGACTTGTAAAAAACATGTATAGACTCGTACAAAAATAATCATCACTTGTGACCCACTGGAAGTGTGTGTTGGTGGCTGTATCTGCAGAGAAACTGAGCAACTGACAAATCTGCATATTCCACCTTCAGTAATCCAGGAGGACGTACAAAAATAAGAACTTGTCAGCCAGATTAAAATATGTGCTTAAAAATCTCATTTCTAGCAGGTATTTTAATCACAGTGGCTTATTTTGCACAAAACAAGCGAGAAAATCTTAAAAGCTGAATAAGATGAATTTGTTTCCAAGCAAAAAACATCATTTTAAAGACTTGAATTAAGTTTAAATTCACTGAAGAATATTTTTGCTTCAGAGACAGAAGACAGCTCAGTTGGTTTAAATAAATTCTTCAGGATGGGGAAGTGTTTTCACTGTAATAACGACTATCATCAGGACCACAGCGGGTCCAGATCCGGGCTCTGCCGCCTTTGAAATCTGCAGCCAGTCCGGACAGACAAGAGGCGTTTGAGAGCGGGACTCTCTGGGGCTCCGGGCCCGGGGAAAAACGCACTTCCTGCCGAATAAAAGAGCGCAGTGTGCTCGCACATAAAAACCCTGGAAAGCGGCGGAGCGAGCAGAGGGGAGAGAAATGACTGGAGCTGAGCCAGCCGACCTCTGCACAACCTGGGCAACACACACACACACACACACACACTTTTACTTAGCAGACATACCTGGATGAGGATTTGTTGCTTCAACTTGCAGCCCTGAAAGGAAAAAACAGAAACAGACAAACAAAAAGAAACAATCTAGATCTCAGTATTTCTGTCAACATGTTGGACATCCTCTTCATCATCAGACACAAGTCAGAAACATTAAGACAACATGTAAAAACATCCGTTTTTATTGTACCAAATGCTTCATTTGTACATTTTTTAGATCATTAATAAACCCAGTGATTCCTATTTTCCAGTAAAAGATAAAACCATCTTTCTATTTATTTATATATTCTGCCATTTTATCCTCTGATAGAAAGAATGTCAACCATGACATCTAACTCAATTAAGTCACAATTAAAAGAAACAAACACATATAATAAACCCTTAAAACCTCCCATCTGTATAAATTATGACATGATCAGTGTTGTAATATAAAAGGCATCTCTGTTATTTGATAACAAAACCAAAATCAAAACGACACAATAATAGAAAGAGACACGAGACACAAAGGCAATGATTGGTTGAGTCAAACCCACTTAAAGAGGAAAGGACACCGTTACTTCATTTGGGGAAAAAAAAGCCATAAAGGTAAAAATCCAACATGTTCTTTCAACTGTTGGCGTCAGTGGTCGCGCGCAGGAGTGTGAAAATGTTTCCGCCCCGAGCGAGTCGTCCTCAGGCGTTTGGGTTTTTCTTCATTAGCTCCATGTCGAATTCCACCATCTCCTTCACCAGCTCCTGCAGAGGGACACCACGGTCACAAGTCAACGCTTCGGTCCATACAGGGAAAATTTCCTCACCAACAACATGAAAACAAATACATCTCTAAATAATATTTTGTCTTCACTTATTTACATTCTGGTTTCTAGTTGATCTGCTATTAATGAGACGTCTGCTCCCTCTGACACACAGAGAGATGTTGGAGGTATAAATCTAATATATATGTATAGTTCAGGATCAGCAAGATTTAGTTTTATGGACTTTCTGCAGGAGAGTATTTATGGATGATGATTAGGACTGGTTATTGAACCGCCAAAGTTTTTTTTTCTTCCCCAAGATCAAAATGTTCCGATTACACAGAAAACCAAAAACTGAGAGGTGCAGAAAATTGTCTCTGAGCATCAGGTCAGATTTGGAGTCTCGTTTGTTAATTTTTGGATCAATTAGCTCCTCAAATAATCTGCCAGTTTTATTCCACATTATATTTAGGCAAAACTTTTGTTTGGCTGCTTGTGTTTAGATTTTTACATTTTCTGTTAAATAAAAAAGGGACGTGATGTTTATATTTCTCAAAAACTGATCATTTTGGTGTCAGAATCAAAACTCAGGCATCATGTGAACAGGAACACACAGCCCTTTATTCACTATGATCATATCATGTTATTGTTTTACTAAATTCTGCTGTTTCTGTTGATGCTTATAAGCACAGCAGCAGATTTCAGGAGGGTTGAAGGAACAGGTCCTCTGATATCTGTCCCCTCTTAATAATGACATGAAAGCAGCAGAGGACTTTTATTTTGACAAACTGTTTTCCTGAGATTTTCTACTGTCACCTGCTGTCTGAATTTTGTGTTTTCCTTTACAGAAATAAAGACATTCTCTCTATAAATTAACACAGAAAAGGCACAAATCAGAGCATTAAAAAAATCAACAGAATGCAGGAAAGTAAGTGTTTGATGCTCAAAAGTCCCTGGAGGACGACGTCCACTTAATTTGTGCCAATAATAAAGTTATTTGAATCTCACAAGGGTGACGACTTTTGAGGTTTTATATATGTTCTGCATTCCTTCGCCATATCTTGAGATATATTGGAAAAATATTCTCTTCTTTTGTTATTGTTATTTTTTATTAAATTCCATGCCTTCTACCATGGAGTTTTTGCTTAAAAATGTCTCCAATAAAGGAAACTATTTCATATTGCTTCCTGTTTAACGTACAGTAAGTTCATCCCCAGGACCCCAACTTAAAGAAATACATCAAACCATGAATTTAAAATGTTTATGAAATGTATTTATTTTATTATAAAAGTAAAATGCATCAATAATCAAATTTGGTGACTGTGATGTTTAGTTTCTTACCACCTCATGATGAACTGACCACAGGCTTTTAATTTGAAACAGGAAGTGTTGCGTTAGCGTAAAGCAGTAACTTTAACAGAGCAAACTTGAGCGGATCAAAACGAGGCTTCGTACCCACGTACTGTGGTGGCAGCCGACATTTCCCATCATGCTCGGACTGAGAACTTTGGTAAGTTTGCTGTTTTACGTTTCAAAATGCAGCTTCTTGTTCGTGTTTGCAGCAGAACACGTGCAGAAGGCGGTGGTTTCTGTTGGTAGCCTCGTTGTTATTTTTGTGCTGGTTTTGCCGTTGGTGAGGTGGCTCTTACATTTTTTGAACACAGCTGTATTTTGCTATCGTGGCTTCAAAGTTTTTGTCCCTTTTATGAATGTTTATAAAGAGTTGACATTGCTGGGAGCTGCTTTCTGTCTCTCCCTCTGTGCAGCTTGTCACTACTACATTTTACTGCTTCAGTTTGTGACCCAACAAAAACAGGTCCCTGACCCACTTTAGGTCCCGACCCTGAGTTTTGGAAACGCTGCTCTGAGACACAAAATGAGGTTACGGTAAACTTAAAGGCATAATATGAAACATTTTCCTGAAAAACTATGACAACAGAAGTATGTGTTGGTGGCTGCACCTGCAGAGACTCTGCTCTCTCCCTGTATTTCCTTATTTTCTCCTTATTTTGCTGCACTCAGGACACTTCAACAACCCAGAACATCTGTGTTTGACGTCCTGGGAATGAGACCCAACAATCAACTGTCTTTCTGTTGCGTTTACGAACAGTTCGGACAAATCCTGCTGATTCAAGTCCCTTTTTTCCCCACACGGGGCAGCTACAGTGAGCTTCTTGGCATGAGAGACATGAGTTCCCTGCAAAGACCCATGTGAGAAATTTAGGGGCAGCTGTAAAATATCATAATTTTCAGTGACAATTTATTTTTCTGTACAAATGTATATGTTCCTGTATGTTTAGGTTCCTTAAATAAATAACAGGCTAATAGTAAAGCACTTGTCAACATGTGTGTTTTCAGTCACGCGTAACAAAATTTCCATTTCAAGATTCCACACTTTTCCAGACATCTCTGTGGATTTTTCAGATCATATTTGAGATCTAGCTTTCTTTTCCCAGTGTGGCTCCTTAGTCAACCGCGCCAAATATTTGGGATTGTCAAGCCGGCCCCTGGAAAACTTACATTTATCCAGTGTGGCCGCTGAGCCTTACGCAGGAATTCAGACAACGTTCGACAAACATCTCTGACCAAGAGGAAGTCAACTAACCTGCGCTCATATTATTTTCTCTGAACATGTTCAATAAATAATATTATATCGTTGTTCTGCCATATTATTTAGTCTCTTTTATAAATAAGAACCAAAACTGTGTTCAAAAAAAGGTTCATGGAGACGACAAGACGACAGCCGTGAAGATCAGGTTTCCTGACACAGAAAGACAGTCTGTTTACTTTTGTGATAACTTCATCACCGCATAATTCATAAACAGGGTTTCCCACAGGGAGATGGAGAAGTCAGTCAGTAGGGAAAAAGTAGCTAGCTGGGGGGGCTAATTTAGTCAATAAGTTAAAGTTTGGCTGTAAAAGCCTAAATTTGGTGTCTCTGACACATTCGAATGCTACTATTCCAAAATTTACATTCCTAACTGATCAAAACTTCTGTCATTAAGAAGAATTAAAACATGATATGTGACATCTGACACTGGTTTGCATAAGAAAATACAAAACTGTAAAATGAGAGTGTGAGGCCGAGGCAGAGGCCTGTTACTGTGAGCTGCTCCAAACACCATGAAAACATCTTGTCACACACTGGTATGATGAATTCTGATTTTAGCTTTTAAAAAACAGAACAGTAGCAATAATCTGGAAACACAAATATTTCTCCATGCTGTCTTTTCTTTTTTCCAGACTTATCAAGTCCTGGAAATGACTAAAATAAAAGTCCCATATTTCTCCATACTGCATAAGAATCCTGGATTAATAATTTATGTCTAATAAAAACAATGCTGTTTATTCCTGCTGTGGTCATCCATGCATCGGGTCACACTTCATGCATGTTATGAATTCTTTTGAGTGAACTTTCCAGGTCTTGTGGTTCCACAGCTGCTCCACTCCACCGTGCATTCGCATTTTTATTGTTTCTTGGTGGAGAGAGATTTAAAAACACTGCAACAGTCCTTTTTCTGTCTCTTTGTTGTCCTGGGATAAACATTCACTGTATGAGCTGAAATGTATTGTTAGTATATTTTTGCATCCAGGTGGGTGCATCATGTGCACAGGACCATCCCACCCCCAAAGAGTAGTGCTGCCCCGAAATCCAGGGTGTAATTCAAACGCTGGCCACAAACCATCACAGGCCTGTAAACATATTCTTCCATTTGTCCCTGAACTGCTTGTTTTGTTTTGTTTTTAATCTTCAGACATTGTCATTTTTGTGACTAAATTATATTTCATCAAATAATTCCCCATCTGTGCTTGTGAGGCAAAATATTCTCACTAATATCGTGATATTGATTTCAGGACAAGCAGGTGTGCGACACTCACCTCAAAGGTCACCTTTGGCTTCCAACCCAAGTGCTGAAATGCTTTGGTGCTGTCACCTTGGAGGTATTCCTGTTAGAAAGAGAGAGAGAAGAGAGAGAGAAAGTGGAGAGAAAAATAAATAAGCTGTCACGTCTGATCTGCTGTGTCGTCCTCATATAAAGACACACTGGATTCAACTCAGTGTCCAAACTCGATGTCTTCAACAGGATGCAACGGATGGAGGGTGATGATTACTCTCTCTGTCACACACACACACACACACACACAGTCTCTCTCACACAGTCTCTCTCACACACACACACACACACACACACACACACACACACACTATCTCCTCTCTCGGGGAAAAAGGGAGGTCACAGAGTCTCGCCGGCCATCAATCCCCCCTCTCGGCTCCCCACCACTGATCTGTCCAGACAGCCCCCGTCGGTGCCAGAGGATGATGAATTGTGGGACTCTGGTGGTGTAACAGCCCACCCCCTCCCCAGCCCAGGACCCCCCCATTCACCCCCCCTCAACCCCTTACTCATTTTCCCCCCCTGTTGTGTTTTGCACCGGGTTCAAGCTCCAGCGAGACCCTGCCTGAGACCACCAAAGAGACAGAAGAAAAAAACTTCTTCCACTTCGGCCTCTTTGTGAAGCTTTCTTCTCTCTTTTTCCGACTCTTATTTCCAGCTCAATTTCTTTTTTTTTTTTCATCTTTTTGTATTTAGTTTGCATCAGAAGCAAACATGCTGGCCTCAACAGATCTAATAAAACATTGTGGTGAAACGTGAGACCGAAGAATCTCCTTTTTTTCAATGAACTGATACAGCATGTTCCGTAAGCCGGCAGCTAATTCCAAAATTAATAACTACAATTTGATGACTTCTATTTTTCTTTCTTCTCTCACAGAATGGCTTTGGTGCTTTCCCCCGTCTTTCTTTCTTCGTTGTTTTCTCTCGACTCAGAAGTTAAAATTAAATACAGTATATGGCCAAAAGTATGTGGACAAACAGACGAACATTTCACTCATATGTGACTGCTGAGCATCTCATTCCAAAAGCGTGGGCATTGAGAATAAATTCTGTTTTTCCCAGGAGGCAGGGACAGATATGGCGCGATAAATGTGTATGATGGGATAAATCAGGCTGTGCAGAGTGCAGGATCAGATGGTAATGATACGCACCAGAGCTGTTAGCTGAAAAGGGAGTTAAAGTTGTGCAGAAATTAGGATAATTCTGATCCATTAAATGTGCATTCCATACTAAAAGAGCTGAAATATGCTGTTCATTCTGTCTCTGATCGGAGCAGTTTACATTCAGTGTTTATGAATCTTTCCAATATTTCATGGATTACATGATGAAAGAGGTTCCTGCTGTGTTTAATGTTGAATAAACTCTTTTAAATGTTAGTTATAAAGCATTTACAATTAAAATGCAGCTATCACATGCAGTAAAGAATCAGATTTATCTGTCAATCCTCACCAACAGTTCATTTAGTCCATAAGTTAAAGCTACTATGAGTAACTTTCAGATTTTGTTGATTTTGGAGGCCCCTGTGAACAAAAGCACCACAAAATATAACGTCAAAAATAAAATGATCTAAATAAAAATCTCCTTCTGCTTTTTATAAATCTGGCTATCGTACTGATCTCTATAACTTTGCGTGGGAAAATGTAAACACAGGCTCGTTTCATCTGATTTCATGAAAAACCGGCCTGGTTGCCTGCATGAAGAATAACCGATCTGTTGTCTATTTAGGTCATTTATTTTGAAAATAAAGAATTTCAAAGAAAGATGAGTTATGAGCCTTTTAATGTTTAATCATTTTATCTGATAAATAACATTACCAGTAATGTTTGTTTATCGACTGGCTCTGTGCCTCCTGTCGTTTTATAAGAATGGCCCCCGGGCAGAACAAGCTGAGCATCCCTGAACTACACTCTCCTGCTCCAGATCAGGGTTCATACTGCAGCTACAGAACCTTTGGGTGTAGTCGCTTCATGTGCTCCTTCTGAAAAACCAACACAGTGTCTGTGGAGATTCCACACGGAGACTGGAGGGACTGTGACTGTCAGCTTGAGCTGCTTGTGTTTCTTCCAACAAGTTTCTGATTCTTCTCCACAAGACTCGTTCGAGGAGGTTTGTCCTGAATACTATTTTTGGGGCTGTCGAACTTAAGTGAGAATTACTCACAAATATTCTGAGCTTCGCTGGGGGAGGGGGCACAACACAAGCTATCATACTTCCCTCAAACTAGCTGTCATTATTTACTATATAATTTGCTATTATTGTGATTGTGAGTCTGATGAGAGACGAGGACCGGAGGGGAGACATCAGACACGGTCTCAACAGTCAACTTAAAGGGATAGTTCAGTGTTCTGTGGACTAAAACAACTAAACCCGAGATAGTGACTGACTATCCCTTTAACGTGTGAGCGCTGAGCAGCTGTGAGCGTGTAGAGAGGGTCGAGCTCATGCACATCACAGCCCTGTGCTCACAAGACCGTACTTGTGCACCCAGAGCAGAAATGTTCCCGTGCGAGGACGGTTTTCTGCTCGTGGATTCTGCTCTGTGTGCTCGTATCATGTGCACACGTCTGGTTTTCATGGTCGTGGGATCTGAGGCTGACTAAACATCACAGAGAAGCTTCTTGTCTTTATCAATATTTTGCCCCTTTTCCGGTAAAGCCAGCAGACTGTCTCCTTCCTCTACTAATAAAAACAAGTGAAAAACTTGAAAAACTAACTATAACTATAAATCAGAACCCCACAGTTGTTTGATGGGTTGGAGGTGAGCACTCTGGACTCTTTGCATGCGGCTCCTACACATTTTCAAAATTCCGTCCTCTTCCAGATACAATTTTCCAGAATTTTTGGATGCAATTGCCACCTGCTCCATGTTGGAGGTGGAACAATTTTACAATTTTAAGTTTGTGTCTAGTTTTCCTGTTCAAGCCAGTCCTCAAAAAACTTGCATTTACCCACTGTAGCCATTCAGTCCAGACTCATACAGAGAAAGTTGGATGAAATCCCACCGTCATACATGTCTGACCACAGTGCAGACTTCCCATTTGTTTATTTATTTATTTTTATTGCTAAAATATGAAAATTAAGTTTAAAAAAGTTAAATAATTAGATTTTTGGTGTGTACAGCTTTGTTTATTAAAGGTGTCCATGGAAACGATAATGAATCCAGTGGTAAACGTTTCTGTGTCGGCCGCCTGCTCCACATATGAAAAACATTCTGCTTGTAAGATCAACTGGTTTTTAGGAATTCTGAATTTTAGAAAACAGAGTAGACACAATAATCTGGAAACACTAATATTTTTTCCACACTCTCTTAAACTAATTCTGTACGGACCTGGTTCGGAGCACAGGGTGCATTGTTGCGTCAAACGGGAACGGGTCTTCCCCGAGCCGTGGCCACAAAGTGGAAGCACATTATTGTCTAAAATATCGAACGCTGCTGCATTAAATTTCCAATTAATTGGATCTAAGATGCTTAACTCAAACCATGAAAAACAGCATGAAACCACAACTGCACAGGCGGCCATACGCAGAGTGTAAAAAGAGAGAGCAGTGTTTCGGTCTGATGTTGAACCTCTTGAAAATGTCTTTTCTGGGTGATCTTATTACAGAGGAACGCTCACACCGGCACTGGCATAGTTCAGCCTTTTAGAGAGCAGGGACCCACATCTCAGAGAGGCTCCACGGCGCTTAATCACACTCTTCTGATTACACACAAAGGCAAGAACACTGAACACACACATCGTGAACAAGTACAGGCTGATTCAGTCTGTGACACTGCTCGGTTTGCAAACGCAGTTCAATTCCAGGTGAGCGGTCCTTTTCTTTTCTTTTCTTTTCTTTTCTTTTTTTAAATATATTTTTAACTTGACATGGTGTTCACGCAGCCCAGCAGATGAAAGCTACGAGCCGTTTTCTCCTCCGTCTGTAACAGCAGGACAAACAGCTCTTTCTCATGTGAGCAGCTCTGTACATTACTCACATCCATTTTTGGCTCCGAAGCCATAACTGGAAACATTTTCAGACTAATTACCTACAGCAATGAGACATAATTCATCATGGGGCCGAATGTAATTATTATAGGGTGACTTACTCCACAATTATATGAAATAATCCACTCGCTTCATAATTATATTGATTAAGGTTTGTAATGGAGAACATTTTGTAGCTGGCATAAAAGAAACATCAACTGGTCTCGTCACGAACACTGAAGCTAGTCTGAAGTCACAGATAAAAGATTTTCAGTAGAAACTAAACCGGGCTGAGATCTGTGTGACACATGGTCTCTATACCTCTTATTGATTGGTGGCAAAATACCAAAAGGGCGGGTCTTATCTGATATGGAAGCTGATGCAAAGAAACAGGAAGGAAAAGAAATGCAAGAAAGCTGGCGTGTGACAGACTGATGAAATTTTAAAAAACCCTGAAGCAGCATTTTGTTTAATTTCTGTCTGCCTACATTTTTGATGTTTTGACGTAGCGTCTCGTCGACAAAGGCCGGAGGATGACAACTTACTGAGGCCTTAACCTGAGCCGTTTTACTTTGGCAAAGACAATCGAGTGCACTTAATATATTTTGTGACCTGTAACTACCCGCTGTTAGTAGCCCCAGTCATTCACTTCAACTGAAGCATGATGACTGACGAATCCAGTCGCCATTCTTCAACAAACTGAAGAGGAGAACCTGTCAAAGAATGACGAATGACAAAAGGATGTGTTTCCTGTTTCTATCCGTGTTCCAGTTTGCTCCGTCTGACTCTTTTGCCCAACTTTAACCAGAAAATTTGCATAAACGACCGATGCAAACAGTGTCGTCTCGATACATCTTGTGTTTGGAGCTGGAGAGGTCGTTATTTTAGCTGTTTATCATCACACTGTTACAGAGTGAGATATAGAGATAAGAGGCTAAAATACACATTCATCTGTTTATACTACATTGATGTTTTACACTCACACAGGTGTGTTTACATGCTTGTCGGCTTGTACAGTTGAGCACAAGGATCCTCAGGATCACATGACAGGGACGCTTGTAGCCATGTAGATGTGAAAGCATAAATTAGGTGACTGGCTGAGGATTTATTGATTTAAACAATTCTAGTAGAACCTGCGTCAAAACAGACACAAAATTATGACTGTTACAGATTATTATTAATGCAGCAAAGCTTCACTGCATGAAAGATGATCACTGGTTTTAAAATTGCAGATCATGACATGACCACCAAAAATCCTACACAGAGACCTCAACACAGGAAGTCAGAGGTTATCTCAATTTTTTCCCCCAACTTACTCTTTTTAAAGTTGACTGACCAAATGTTAATTCAACATTTGGCCTCCTCCTCTCCTCGTGCGTTACCGCAGGTCATTTTATTTTGTTGTTTTTCCCTTTTCTGGTTTTGACGATAGCCCGCCAGAGCTTCTTGTAATTCATCCAAAAGTCTAAACCATCCAAAAAAATGTTTTCACGCTAGAGACGAACTGAACCATGGTTCAATTTGATCCGGATCGACACCACCTCTTTCGATGGGACCGAGGTTCAGCTGTTTGATCCAGAGGAGGTTTCATACCCGGAAATTTAGTTCAGATCAAACTGAAAATTCTGAAAGTCCCGACGTGCCGACGTAGGTCTTGTTTTTTATTCTTCATCAGATATTATTTTAGATGATATTTTATTCATGCACAGTTCTTGTAACGCAACTTGTGTTAAAGACACCAAGACACTGAGAAGTCTGCAATGCTTTACTGTCAACTGAAAAAGGGATTTTGTGGGAAACCCCAGTTTAAACTGTATATATTCTTTAAAATTATGTTTCAAAAAAGTTAAATTTTGTACCAAAACACTGGTATTACATTGGCACCAATAACAGAAAATTTCAAATGATACCCAGTGTGAACAGGAAGTAAGAAGAGTTGTGCCTCATACTGTCATCATCATCATCATCATCATCACTGTCGTGATCGTCCTGCTTGCACTCTGAAATCTCCATCTGAGCTTGGCAGGAGAACATCTGTTGAAATCGGACCCTTGTCTGCTAAGTCTGCCGTCTTAGCAGACAACCACACAGTTCAGCATCCAGGAAGTTAATCCAGCGCCTGGACTTTCTCAACCAGGATTTCTGCAGGTGACAGACGATCTCACCCTCGCAGATCCGTCTGCAGAGCGCGGCTCAGTGGAATAAAGGCTGCTTCCAAACTGCTAACGAGAGCGCTCTGCGGCCAAGTGAACTCACCCAAAACAGAGCATGTAGCAAATAATTCAACATGAACTACTAACAGATGGGGGCACAATATAATCTTCATATGGATCCGATTTGGAACCAAACCCAACGTTTTGGTACATCCTGTTTAAAGCAGCGCTCTGCCCATGTCTGAAAATATGCAGCAGCGATAATAACAACAACTAGTAGAACAAAGCTCAAATTAGCCGTGACAAAATGTATCCCTCGCCCTGTGCGCGGCAGACACATTTTAGAGATTAAATGACACTATGAACTACACTCTCTCACCATCTGAGGCCATGTTACAGGCCTGTGAGTGAGCATCACAGTCTCTGAGGACTGACGGCACAACGCAAATGCAAATGGCTTTCATACTCAAACCAGCGTTTGAAAAAAAAGCAGTTTAATCAAAACAAGAGACTTTTACTACTGAGACACAAGAGTCTCTGTTTCTAAAAAAACAAGCTTTGTTAGTTTTATTTGCTGAATGCACTTAGTACTACAGTATCCATTAGCCTCAGTGTTTGAGCGATGAAATCGAGGCTCTAATATCGACTCATCGATACTTTCAATTCTCTTTTTCCGTAGTATTGATACCCCAACAACTGCTGCACTTTCTCGCTCTCTGACAGCGAGTTGACACAAATATAAAATTCTATGCCTTCAATGTTCCGTCAGTTTTTCCTCGTGGTATCGAATATGAATATTTTGCAAAGTTAGAAATGACAGTGTCTTGACAACGCCACTAGCATATTCAAAATGCTTTGTCAGAACAACAAACGACACCATATCCAATCAAAAATGGTTCATCTCAAAGTCCCTTCCGGTCGACCACCATGGGATGTTAATTTGGAAAGAAACAGGAACGTAGTTAATAGAACGAGACAAACATCTTGATCCTGTTTGAATGATGCCATGAATTACACATATGATGTTTGTCAATTTAAAAAAATATTTTTAATAATTCAAACAGGAACAAAACATTACTCATCTCTCGCCACAGACTATCGTTCATATTATTTCCAAAGTTAGGTCCCACGAGGCCCACTGGAAGAGGAGGAAGTTCACCTCTACATAACCCCAAGTTCTGTTTGGATGTTCTCATGTTAATACCGTCAGGTAACTGGATTCTCTCTGGCTGTTGTCGTGCACAGAAGTGTGTTTCTTTGGTTATTTTTGATGAACACACAGTTTTTAAATCACTTGATAGTTGGTTAGACTGATAAATCAACCAGGAGACTTTTATCGCTGATCAAGTGGTGATGATGCTCCAGGGTTTAATCGCCCAGCTGGGACAAACGACAGCTGAAGTTGTGCCTCCGTTGGTATCCAGAAGACTTCTTGGGAAGATGAAACATGTTTTTGGCATTTTACAGTGAGGACATATTTTAAGATAAATATACCTCAGTAGTGGATAACAAGTTTTAGCCAAGATAAATGCATGACAGTTTTGGGATTATCCTCACAAGAAATTCAACAGAACTGATCATTTGTTCATTTGTTGTTGATCAAGTGCTCAAAGTTTTCACCCTAACCTGAAAATGACCTTTAGCTTGCTTGCCTGCTGTTTGTAAATGAAGAAGTATATCTGGAGAGATGTTTCTGGAGCTCAAGCTCAGTCAAAACAGTACAAAATGATAAAATACTAAAGTGCACAGAGCATTGATAAATGTCAATGACAAAAACAAACCTTGTGACAAAATTAAAAATAAATAAATTGCGAGGTTGTGCAGAAATGAAAAGAGATTGGTTGAATTTGCGTTAAGTGCTACGATCACAACTTCCTGGAGGGACCGTCGCAACTTCAATATCTGCTCAACAGCTACACGGCCTGCTGTTCCCCATCTCTCCCTTCTTGCCTTTTTCCTGACACTCTCCACTCTAATAAAGCCATAAAAAATAATCCTTAGAAATGTAAAAGTGAGAGACAAATAGAGTGTGATCATGGTCCATAAAGCACACAGGCAGTAAAAGGCACTCAGAGCAGGCATTTAACGCAAAGGAATTCTGGTATCACTGCAAGGCCTTTCAATAAATCACACGGCACACCGAGGCTGACCCCCAAACACATAAGGGCACGCACACCAACATGTAGCAGCGTGTGAACACACGCGCACAAGCACCTACAACACTTGTATGTCAGGATATAGAACGTTAAATATCCCTAAATTATATTTACTTTTCCTCCTACTGGAAACCCACCCACTTACGGGAGACACATCAAACGTTCTCAAGAAAACAACTCTCTTCTGCCTCTCTCTCTCTCTCTCTCTCTCTCTCTCTCTCTCTCTCTCTCTCGGAGGGTTGCATGCTGGGAGACTATGATGTGGTTTTGGAAGTCCAGTAGCGTCTCTGGTATTTGTACAGTAGTGGACATGAGGCTGCGAATACAGAGACTTCAAAGAAAATCAGATAAAACGACAGAGAATGCTGTGAGAGTCAGAAGCTCGCGGTCTCCATGTCCCCAGCAGACCCAGATGTTCCGACCAGACCCAGATGTTCTGACCTTTGGACCTCGCTGGGGTTTTGATGGAAGAACTCAACCCCAATCCTGGGCTTTTTATACCCAGGATGAATTGCTATTACGACAGCGACGGGGACATGAAAAAGGGACAAACCAGTTCTCCCTCTGGAACAGTGGACGCCGCTGCCCGTCTGTAGGAACATGGAGGCCGCTGCGTTGACTGTGCGACCAGGTGTGTGAGCTGGTCTAAGTGTGTGCAGGTGGGGACACACAACTCAGCAAAAAGACGGAGCTTCATCATGCATAGTTGTTCAGACCCAGAGTCACAAATCTGTCACTGGTCAATTTCTAACGCACCTCTGCCAGCATCGCCTCGACTTATCACTTCCTTTAAAGCACAAAAGGCCCCCAGTTTCAGCTGGAGGGAGGAGGGGACGAAATAAGAGACGCATGTAGTGATGTGCATACCACTGGCTGTCTTTTTTTTCTCCAAACTTCTGAATTTTAAACTTAGAGATCACTGAAAATATGCCTTGACGATAGTATTTGTACAGTCTGACATTAGCAGCAGGAGTTGGATCAGGCCCAGTGAAAGGTTACAAGCAGAGCCAAACCAATATTATCACAGCTATATCTGCGTAGGCTTATATATTGTCCAATATGCACCTACATGCAAACTTTTTTTAACAGAACATAATGCGGATTGTTTATATTTGTTAGCTTTACTTGCAGCATTTTATGTATATTTATTTCCCCTAATTTCCACTTTATCATACACACACATTGTGCTCTATTTGTGTTTTTTTTAATTTATAGTTAATTTATATTTATAATTATTAAAAGTACCAGTGAAAAACTGTTGTTTCAGTGCTGTGATATCATTCTGGACTGTCAAATACCCCTAGTTCATCATGTGCACTTGCAAATATTGCAATAAAACTCTAACAAAGACAGTCTATCATTTTAATCACTGTTAAACTGAAAGAGGTCAGTGGTGTGTTCACTGGTAATGAAAACGAACTGTGTGTTTTACATTAAACTGTAACTTCATCCACTCAGTGCTGCACATTCCTGTTGTTTACATTGTTCTTCTTCTATTGTTGCTGCCTGTATCCAACATGCATGTCATCCTGCAAACAAACGTAATTTACCCACAATCCCATCACATCACAGCAGAAGTTCATAACTGTGTTATCTGCTATTAACTCATAAACATCTACGTTCAGGTTTGTCCTACAGTATATAGAACACTTCTGATTCAGGCATTATTAGGACCATAAGTCATATTTGTGTTTGGCCCACGGCAGCTTGATCACTTTTGAGTTTGACCTCTTTAAAATCAAAATTAAACATGTGTAGATGTAACATCCCACTTTAGGATGCAAACAGCTACACTGACTCACAGACATATGCACTGATGATGAAGGGTGGACTGGATAACTATTTGTTTTTGTTTTTGCTCTAAAACTCATATGAGGCATTTCCCATAAACAGAATTTGTTAAAAAGTGTGTGTTTGTGCATTTGTCACACACACACACACCACACAAGAGGAGATGCAGAGCCAGGACAGTCAGGAATGTGTTTTTGGCATTGAAATATACAGAACATTTTACACACATGGTCGAGTGAAAGCTCTGTTCGCCATCAACCAAGCTGCTTTCTGCATCCACATCAATTTTAAGAAGCACGTTGGGGTAATTTAAAGTTCTTTGTTGTCATGTTCGCCTGCGCTGTGATGCTAAAGAGGGTCTAATGTTAATGATAGAGGGTGTTTTACGCTGTACAGATTGTTGTTTCTACAATTTCATTTTTGTGAAGCTTTTAGTCACCTTGTTGTTATTTAAAGTCCCGAGGGGCAAATTGTGATTTGTGATTTTAGGTTTTAAGAAAAATTTGACTTGTTCATTAGTTAACTAGCTGGCTAATTAGCTTAGCCGCTTTGCTGAAATGTATCGCTAATTAGCTACAAATATGATCCGATTATTCGACACATGATTCATGTTATATTCTTTGCACATGTGTGGCGTACACAAGCAGCTCTAATATTTGTGGTCATCATTATACAACGGCTCCAGTGAGATCACATCCATAGCAAGTGTTAAATTACATTTCAAGGAATGTATTTAGTAACCTGCAGTGGAATACATTTTAAAAGTAAATCTCCCAACATGGGATATGTTTGGCATCCTAAGGGATCCTGGGCTCTTACTAGAACTTTAAAGCCATGTCGTCTTGCTAAAAATGGATTTTTGAAGTCAGCATTCAGACGAAAATGTTGTGAGGACGACCACAGTGCACACGAATCTGCACAAACCAAACGTTGTAATGAAACACCACAGAATAACACCATGCACCACACCACAAACACTTTCTTTACATTGTGCTGGAGAAGCATCAATAAAGTCAGTAGAGTCTGCAGCACAAACAAAGCTCGGTCGTCCACCATCGTTTGTGTTGTCCTCCAACTTGTGAATAGCTATTTGACTGAAGACGTAATATGCATGCATGTGACATCACTGTCTTCACCGGCACCACATACTGCCAGTTTACACAGCAAGAGTAAGGGTGGTGTTTTCAAAAGATTAGACTCTGGAATCCAGGTTCTAAAGTTTGTGTTTTTTTTAGGGCCCCAAAATGCCAAAATGCAACCAATGTTAACCGTTTTATGTTGAAAACATCATGTAAACGGCACCTAAATTAAGCTCAGAGGGTAAGATTTTGATTTTGGGGTAATCAGGGTTGAAAAGATCAACTGTTTGTCTCCTGGTGTAAAACTCTCTGATGACACAAATCTGTGATTTTATGTTAAGTTTTTCATCAAGTTCATGAAGCATCACTGAAATAAATTTGAATGAATTGCGAGACGTGTCTTTAAGAAATCCAAGACAGTTATTAGCCAGAGGTCAAAGGTCAGGTCCAGTGTGTGTGTGTGTGAGAAAGAGAGAGAGAGCTGTGTGAGTTATAGCTCAGGTTTCCTTCCCTGACTCCCCATGCAGCTTGGCCTGCACACAATGTGTTAAGTGACCTCTAAAGGGGTGGCCCTGTCACCCTGATGAGTACGTACACTACACGCACATGCACACACACACACACACACACACACACACACACACACACACACACACACACACAC
>JAJHUR010133972.1:3099-13217 GCA_027495735.1 Lutjanus campechanus
AGACGTTATCTGTCCCACGTTCCATCTCGCTGGATTACAGGATCAGGGCATTAGCACAGTGAGAGCTGTGAGAGCTCTAAGCAGCAGTGTAGATTCATGAAATATTAAAAATTTGTTTAACTCATTAGTATTTCTGGTGCTGACTAGCGAGGGCAGCAATGTTTAATCATTTAGTCAATTAACTGCACACATCCCTACAATGTGCTGTATAAGAGTTGTAATTAATACATTAAAACATACAAGATTACTGTTGTGATCATTTAATAGACGTGTTCTTATCTTATAATAAAACATGAAGCCACGTTTAACAGTTAAACCACGAGTGAACTGAGCTGAGCTGCACAGACAGACTGACTCATCACTGCGTCTTTTACTTTTGTAAACCTAAACTCGATGTCGCTGACAGAAGCGTCACTCACCGGTGCTGGTTTCTTCGTCAGGCTCGATGCCGCCGGCTCCTGAGCTTTCTTCTTCTTCTCCTTCTTTTTCTCCTTGTCGCCGTACGTGCCTTTCACCTTGGCGATGACCTCAGAGTCGGTCTTTGCGTATTGTATCCTCTGAAAAATAGCAGCACACGAGTCAGAAGAAAGAAGTCAACCAGCACACAAATAAAAAAGAGGCAAGTTGAACGTTACTCTCAGCCTACCATGGGCTTGTTGTAGAAGGGGAAGCCCTGTAGTTGCCTCAGTGCGTTGGTGGCGGCGGCGAGCTCTTTGAAGACGACGAAGGCCTGTCCCCTCATCTTTATGGTCTTCAAGGCCACGATGTCGATCACCTGCCCGAACTGAGAGAAGAGCGCGTAGAGCGAACGCTTCAGCTCTGCAGGAGGAAGACGAGAAGAAGAACAGATGAACACAAACTCTCATCATGTCTGACTGCAACCACACAACCGTTCACTGCTGAGACGACGACAATTACATGATGACTTTAAGATACGATAACGTGGGGATGGACAAAATCTAATATCCTGATATTTTTGACTGCATTAACATTAGGGGCACTGGGGAATCTATAGGGATGAATATTTGTGACTATTGATGGC
This sequence comes from Lutjanus campechanus, assembly GCA_027495735.1. NCBI lineage: Eukaryota > Metazoa > Chordata > Actinopteri > Lutjaniformes > Lutjanidae > Lutjanus > Lutjanus campechanus. The sequence continues at coordinate 4,142 of JAJHUR010133972.1, forward strand.
CAAAGGTAAATCTCCTGTGTCTTGTTTTGTCTGACCAAGAGTCCAAAACACAAAGACACTCACTTTACAATAATATAACACTCCGAAAAGCAGAGATTTCTCACACTCAGGGTTTTTGTTTTTGAGACAAAGGTGGCAAAGAACATGCGTAACATATTTAATATACAGTTAGCTGAGTTACAAAATCATGATTTGACAAAAGAAAGTGTCCACAGGAATTTAAATGTTATAACAAGATGAAGCAAAGAGATGAAAACAAAGATTGTGACGACTGACACTGTTCGTTTTGAGAAGTACTCAAGATAAAATCACTCAGCTGCAGACTGTTGAATCTTTCTGTGGACATTTCACTCTCCTGAGTACGATGAAGGAAAATAACTTTGTAATGCAACCAGTGATATTATTTTAATCATAACTTACACATTGGCGTAAAAAAAAAATTAAAAGCCTTTGCATTTTTGTTGTAATTTCCAATAAAGGTGGCAGGATATAATAAAAAGGTGATCCAGCTTTGAGTTAGAGTGAGATCAGGTTTAGAGAAGCTGGAACCAAACAAGCTGAAATGAATTTAGTTTTAAAATGTTTCATTGAAGCCTAAATTCCAGTCAATTAAAGAAAAATATCAACAGATAGTTTCATAGCAACATGACTCCAACACAAAGTTTGATCACATAATTTGACATCATTAATGTTGACTGACTGTGATAAATCCACACAGAGTGACTAAATGCACACTTACCTTCTTTCTTGACTTTGTCATTTATATTGTTGATATAAATTGTGTGATTTGGTCGGATATCCATGGTGGTGTCTGACAAAACAACAAGAGAGCAGGTTAACTTCTTCATCTACTGAAATCCATTTGTCAGGTGAACCTACCGGTCACTAATTAATACTAATGAGATATGAACCAAATACAACAGAGAAGCTGCAAACTGAAGCTATCACACAAAACCAACAATGACTTCATCAGTAAATTTCCCATCCCAGGTGTGTTTTTTCCAACATTTCAGGTAGGTTCAGTTCAGTGGTGCAATGGAACTAAGTACATTTACTCAAGTAATAGTAGTAAAGTATTTCCACTGCTTCTTTAAACCTCTACTCCACTACATCTCAGACGCCCACACTTTACTTTTTACTCCACTACATTTGTCTGACATCTTTAGTTACTAGTTATTTTTCAGATTACAAGACAACCATTTATTTCCAAATCTGGTCATTTTGAATGTGAATGTGTCCTCAGGCTGTGATTTAAACCCTTTAAAACCCCTCCTGGATCTGCTGCAAAATGCATCATCACAAAGCTGAAAACTGTTTTTCTGACTTTATTTTTTTGGAGATAGACAGACAGACAGACTACAACATATGATGATCTCGTAGAATATAATGCTTTTGTATAAATTAAACTAACGAACAGTACATAAAACGTTAAAATGAGCTCAACCTTAAATATCTACAGCAGTACAATGCGACATATATATTAATGCAGCAGTAATATTAATCCAAAAACACTGCAGATTTAGTAGTAAAACACTGACAGGGAACATTTGACTACTTCTTCTTTTCATATTTTAAGTCTATTTTGGTCATAATACTTCCGTACTTTCATTAAAGTGAGGTTTTGAATGCAGGCCTTTTACTTGTAGTGGAGTATTTTTTTACTTAAGAAAAGGATATGAATACTTATTCTATCACTGGCTAAGTTTAGGCTAACATTAGCACACGTTAGCTTAACGTTGGCCGCATTCATTCATAACGTTAGCTTAGCCGCAGTTAGCAGTGTAGCTAACTGTTACTGTGTTTTTAACGGTGTAACAGAACAGTGTTGTTTATAAACATAATCTACAGACAGTTATCACCTGTCCCCGTGAGTCTGTGGAGCTACAGACAGGTGAGTAAAAGACAAAGCTGTATAAATATTAAACTCACCTCCTCACCACTCACTCACACCGCTCAGATACAACAGGAAACACCGCTGCTGGCGCCGCTAACACCGCTGCTGCTTTAACGAGACTTATGCTCTACCGCCACCTGCAGGTCAGGAGGAGAACTGCAGGCTGCATCTTCATATTCAGGTAGTCAGTTCTAATATTATTATCATTGTTAGTAATATTTTGACAGTTTTGTTTTATGCTGTCCCTAAGTATTATTATATTACTTTTAAGTAATTATGGTGGTAGACCTGCAGGTCTCTCTACATACAAAATAATATTTAAAAATTATTATTATTATCATTATTATTATTATTATGCCATTAAAACTTCATTGCACAACATAAGACTAGCAAATCTAGCGTTAAATATTACAGTTCCACAGAAAATTAGGATTTTATACAACATGTGGTATTTGTTGTAAAAATTAAGGGCTAATCAGAGCCATAATGGAAAATAAAGAGGGCAAGGAAATAAATAAATGTGGAATTATGAAATAAAAGCCGTACCTTGGGTGGAAAGGATGTTAGGGACTGGGTAGTATGACTAAATATTTACGCCTGTAGAATCTATGTATACTGTACAGTTCTGTTGAATTTTATACATATGACAGTTTTCTTCCTCCATCAGTAACGTCTCAGTGGTGTAATGCAGTACAGCTGCTCTTTGTCCTCTACAGGCTTCCGTATAGATGTAATGTTTTTATCAGCTGATGCCTCCCTGTTGCTCTGCTTCTTTTTGTCATATGAAAGTCATGGATATATAATAGACCTAGACAGGGCTCTGCGGCTCAGCACTGCCGCCATTTTGTCCAGTGGCCACTCGCGGTATTGCAGCGAAAATTCCCCACCGGCCCAAAAAGCATTTTCCCCCATAAACCACCACTGTAAAAGAAACACCTATAAAACTGTTGACAGGACACCTCAAACTACAAACAAGGCCAGTTATGAATCTTTCTATTAGGAATTTTTGATCCGTGAGAGTCTATATTTCTAAAACTTTCCACAAGCCGAGCGGGAACTCGCGGGCTGGGGGAGAGAGTGAAATCACTACTGCGCATATTCAGTAGGCCGCATAACCAGGAAGTAAACCCGGAAGCGAGAAAACTTTTGCACCAGGCGAGCAACCGAGTGGGCGCCATCTTTTCATACACCATCTAGTTCATTATAATACATCTATGAAGAAAGCTAATAGGCTAACAGGGTCCTGAACAGTGACCATGGATATGATCCGCCGGTTCGCACCGGGACGGCGACGCGGTGTCACCGGACAGTGGTAACATCTGTCCGCGGCGGCGATCTTCTCCCCTCATCACTATCTGTCCTCTTTGAACGTTTTGTGTGCAGTCGGTTGGCTATCTTTGCGACTTTTGCCCTCTTTATTACCCCTGCAGTGGGTTAGTGTTGATGCTAGCCCGTTAGCTCGTTAGCTGATTAGCTGTTATAAAGCAGCAGCGTCGCTCACTGAGAGACTTGACTGACCGGACTGGACGGACTACAGCGGGATGTGCCATGGCATCGGTTCGGGTGGCTGTCCGGGTCAGGCCCATGAACAGACGGTGAGTTCAGGACAGTAACGCGGTGGTTTAACGCTAACCATCATGTTTTAAGACAGTTTAATGTGGTTATTTTGTGAAGCTAACTGAGGTCAGTGGCTCATACAGATGTTAGCCGCCGCTGGGCGTTTAAATCACATGAACGAACTCAGAAATATTAATTTCCACTGCTGCAGGCGTTTGTAAGGTTATTATAACAGTGGAATAATTTTATTTAAAGTGAGTGTTAACAGCCTCTGGGTATGAAGTTTCACTTCATTCTTGTGGTTTGTGTGTGTGTGAGTGAGTGCAGGTGGGTTCGTGGTTTTCAGCAGGTGTTCATGCAGTGATTTTCACCATGACAGCATGTCCTCACCTGTCTGTCCCTGAGAGACAGAACAGGTGTAGCTGGCTTAGTTTAGAGATTAAAGAAGAGAAAACTGCCAGTTTCACTCCTCTTGTGCCAACAGTCACCTCATTTGCCGTTGATCATTTTCTTGATTAATCGATTAGTCGATTGGTCCACAAAATGTCAGAAAATGGCGTAAAAGAGGTTGAGGAGTGTTTCCGAAAGATCTCAAATGTCTTGTTTTGTCCACAACCTAAAGATATCCAGTTTACTGTCGCAGTGGATTAAAGTAACCAACAAATCTTCACATTTGAGAAGCTGAAATCAGAGAATTTGAACATTCATAATGATTAGTAGATTATCAGAATAGTTGGCAGTTATTGTAATAGTTGACAGTTGATTAATTGCAGCTTTAATAAGATTTATATTTACCAAATTATGGAACTATGTTAATTTGTATGTTTTAAAAAGCAACTTGAATGATGGCTCTTAAATTTCTTTTCCTTTTATGTGTTTCCTGATCAGCTGATGGCCTATTTACCTTGTTTCTACTACTATAATCACAAGACTGCAATGAGGAACATTACAGCATCAAATAAACCTGTGATCATATTTTAAAGGTCCAGTGTGTCAGATTTAGGAGGGATTTATTGGCAGAAATGGAATATTATCCACCTAATTAAGTTTACATTAGTGTACATGTTATCACCCGACAATAAGAAATGTTGTGTTTCGTTACCTCAGAATGATCTGTTGTCTACAGAGGGGACGGGTCCTCTTCAGGGAGGCCACCATGTTGCTCTGCCATGTTTCTACAGAAGCTCAGAGCAGACAAACCAAACGCCAGCTCACTGCCACTGTAGGTTCTCTTTCTCATTTGGAAGGGGAGGGTGAGGCAATGTGCTTACAAGCTCACTGCTAGATGCCACTAAATACTCCACACTGACCCTTAAAAAACAGTTATTGACCTTTTTGAGAATCTTTCAATATTCTTTTCAGTAATATATTCAAGTTTTAATACTGAGATTTAATCGACAATCTATTTCTACCAAACTTATCTTTCTTTCTTTCTTCTTTCGATATCAGAACTTTGCCTAAATAACAGTTTGTGATTCATTGCTGCACAAACAGTATTGAGGTTCAATACACAAAAATAAGTCACAAATTAACAGAAAACATCCATGAAAAATTTTTAAGAAGTTGTTTTACTCTTTTATCTTATTGGGGTGACAGAAAATGGTGAAAAAAGTTGCTCAGTGTTTCCCAAAGTCCAAGATGACGTCCTCAAATGTCTCGTTTTGTCCACAACTCAAAAATATTCAGTTTACTGTCAGAGAGGAAAGAAACCAGAAAATATTCACATGTAAGAATTTTGACCTTTTGTCTTAAGAAATTGCTCAAACCAATGAATCGTTTATCGAAATAGCTGGTGATTAATTTAATAATCCATTAATAATCAGTTAATTGTTGCAGCTCTGCTTCAAAAACTAAACTAATTTAATTTATTTTAAGCAGCTTGTCACTGGGTTCACCTTCTTAAGTGTGAATATTTGCTTATTTTCTTCATCTTGTATGAAAGTAAATTTAATCTTAGAATTGTTGATAAACACATTTTCACTCCTTTGTGACATTTTATCAATCAAATCAGTCATTAAAATCCATGAAAGCTGTTATTTAATTAATTGAATTAAATTTAATGACCTTTAATGACCTTTAACACATTTCCTGAACGGTCTCGTGTGTCTGAGTTAACCTGCGTTATATGACAGGCTCATAATGAGAGCGCACAGTATTACATAATGTGTTGTTCACTTTAAGATATCAGACACCTTCCTGCTGCTCTGAATTACAAAGAGTTTTAAACTGAAGGTGCACAGACATCAGGTGCTCCTGTTCTGCTTTGACTGAAACATAAAAGATGTTTTTGAGCCTGAGGACAAACTGGGTGGAGACAGAAGATCGTACAGGTCTGAGCAAACATGTCGCCCTGCTGGAACCATTCAGGTTCAGTCATGTGCCTTTTATTGATGTTTGCCAGGTTTGTCTGGAATCACAAACTCAAGTTAACCAGCCGAGGCTCCTTCAAGCTGCTGGAAACCTTTTAAGTTCTAGTTCTGAATAAGGCTGAAGAATTAATTGAAATATTACCAAAACTGTAATATGGTCTCCTGCAATTTCAATTCACAGGATTTGCAGTATTATTATTACACAAAATGTGTGTGAATATTGCCATGCTGCAGAGACCTCCTGGCCTTCACATCATGTTTTCATTCTGTTCTTTAATGGAAGCACCGGTAACACGAGCAGTTCCCCCTGAGAATCAATAAAGTATTTTTGAATTTCAGAATAATCCAAAGTAGATCTTTTTTGAAAATGATTCAGCCCTCGGCTCGCTGTATGAGAATAAAACTTGGTGGCCACAGGAGTCCAGCTGTATGTAATATTTGGAGGCCACAGGCCTGAGTTCAGGTTAATGTCTTTTACAAACTGCCCTGAAAGAGACGTGTTGCTGCTTTACATAATTCTTGACCTGTGGTGAAATCTGACGTGGATCACTGGTACGGCCTCTATGTTTGACTTTATCTCTTGTGTTGTTTTTTTATGTACTGTATGTCTTCTAACCCACAAAGTTGTATCTAGATGTTGTGTCTCAGTGGGACCTTCCTGGATAAATAACAGATAAATATTGGATATTGAACAGAAAAATGTTTCTATACGTCTGAAGCTGCTGATACTCCGCTCTGCAGTCTGCTGCTGCAGACAAAAAAATACATTCAATTATTTTTTCTTAACTGTGGCAAAGACAGATATTTATGGTATAAAAATATTCTTTATCAGACGTTGTTGGGGCGTCCTGATCACTTTAATCTGGAGTTGAAGGTACCTGTCACATAACAGCAGTGTTTGCAGTTCAAGTCAAGTCAAGGACCTGTGTTACATATCATACCCGTCTGTCTCTTTCATCCATTTCTGGAATTATAAGAGCATAAACATACATGATGTTTTTTTGATTAAAGGTAAACCTGTTTTAGTGATTTGCTTAATTGATTCTCATCACAAAAAAAGCTGGCAAACTCACACGGTCCAAGTCTAGAAGAGGTTTGAACTCTGACTTGATGAAAATCACAGATACTGAAGTCTGTCCTGTGTCCATGTCATAAGTTTAGCAAAGAAAAAAACATCAACTTAATACATAAACATCATTGATCTTTTACAGGGAAAAGGACTTGGAGGCAAAATGCATCATCAAGATGGAAGGAACCAAAACCTCCATCACCAACCTGAAGGTACTTTGTTTTTTCTTTTTGTCCAAAAGAAGAAAACCTGCAGTTCACACAGGCTTTAACTCAGAATCTGTCTTTTTTTGTTCTGATTTCCAAAGATCCCTGACAGCATCGCAGGTGATTCAACGAGGGATCGAACGAAAACCTTCACGTACGACTTCTCCTACGACTCCACCGACTGTAAGAGCTCCACGTTTGTCTCCCAGGAGAAGGTAAATAACAGTCACGACACATCATTTTAAAAGGTTTGATTTAAAAATCTGTTCAGACACAAATCAGCTGACCGGTTTAAAGAGTAGTGGGGTTTTAACCAGGGCTGTACACTTTAGTTGAATCAGATTTGGCCGCTTATACGAATATTTTACAAGTCATCCTTTTTTTACAGTGCAGTGCGCCACAATGAATTCCTGTATGAGCCTTCAAGAGTCTGTTTGACCAGATAAACTCGTGTTTTAATGCCTGTATTCTTCATCTGTGATGTGAAAATATCAAATTGTGTCATTTTATAGTTCAGTTATAAAATCAGAGGACCTGCAGAGTTTCTCTCCCGAGGATTTATTTCAACCAAATTAGAGTTTGTTGGCACAGTGGAAATATGAACTAAGAGGTTTTCTGTGAGTTTGATTTAGTTTCTGTAAAGTTTGCATGAAGCTGACGATGATACAGCTGTTTCTGGTTAAACAAAACATGTCACTCTTTAAAATAAGGTTCTTCACCGTCGTGATTCTTTCCATAATGTTTTCAGACAGTAACAATATCGATCTGAGCCTGTCGGTGGTGAAAACAAGCACAAACAACAAGAAAGCAAACAGATGCATCCGGTTGAGGTTCTGTTCAGCGTCTGTTCATGTCGGTTCAGTCGACTCCGGGCGCTCAGACTACTGATCTGATCTGAAACCATCAGTTTATCTTTCTGTCTCCTGTTTGTCTCCTTATGTTACTGCCATACATCTCAAACGTTGATTCATCAGTAAATGAGAACTTTTTCTCAGTTATCCACGGTGAAATGCTGGTAAGCGTTTGGCCTCGTTTCTGTTGAGCAGTGATTTATAAACTGCTACTCGTTCTCTGACATCACAGCGAGCCTTCTTCTGACAGGACCTTCTTGCTGATTTGAGTCTTGCGTTCTTTATTTAGCTGATGTCCGTCTCTGTGATGAAGTTGCTGTTCTGTCTCTGGGGGAAACTAAGCTTGACGTATTGATCTTCTGATGGTGTGGCAGCTTTTTGTCTGCCCCCTCAGCGGCCTGGAGTCTCGCCATGATTTGTCTCTGAGAAATGATTGTTTCAAAGTTCATGTGAAAAATATTTTCACTGTGGTCTCAGACTTTTGGATCCTACTGTACCAACATATATCCGTGCTTTGTGAAGAACCTGTAAACATGAACATGCAAAACACTACTGACATGCAAAGTGTCTTATCTTATCTCCTGTACTAACAACATCTTGCAGCCCTGGATAAGACGTATAATGACGGTAATAAAGCTGTTAGTAAAAGTGAGCTCCAGCCGGGGTTTCAAAGGATTTTACTGATTAATAATTTCCCGGTCCTGCTGTTGGTTTGGTTTTGGGGTCAGAGGGTGGAGGATTTCTCAAACTCTGGTTCTCAGTCAAAGCAGCTTGTTGCTGACAGATTGTGTGTGTGTGTTTACTCTGGACTGTAACACGACCGGAGCTCTGACATATCACATTACAACTCTGCAACATCAATACTCAGAGTCCGAGTCATGTGAGCTTCAAATCTGGACTGAAATGTTTTGCAATCTCATGCACCAGTAAACACGTCAACAAAGGCCTCAAAGAGGTCTCAGCTGGGAATAAAAGCTGGTGTGTTTTTGGTTTTATTCGCAGGTTTTCAAAGATTTGGGCTCAGATGTACTGAAGGCGGCGTTCGAGGGCTACAACGCCTGCGTCTTCGCCTACGGTCAGACCGGCTCGGGGAAGTCCTACACCATGATGGGAAATCCAGTGAGACATAT
>JAJHUR010133974.1:2077-51479 GCA_027495735.1 Lutjanus campechanus
GTTTCTCCTAAAACTCCAGGATTGTTTTGTGAACTGAAGACCTTCACCCATCATCACATCGGCATAGTGGTGAGTACATACTGAGTGGCTTATTCTAACAAGGTGGAATATCACTTTGAGCTGATTCTGTTTCACTGATGGAAATTAGTGTCTCTCAGTTGCATACATGCTGTAGTCGTCCACATTTTGTTTTCTGTGTGGCCATAAAACTGCTAAACAACTTTACCATTGATGACCAAGCTTTTGTGATCAATATGTTTGGTTTAAATAGCTAGTGTTAGTGGCTACATTTCATTTATGTCATCCAGTCTACCTGAGGGCAGGAGGTGGTGTTAAGACTTGTAATAAATAAACTGGAACCAAAGGAAGGTCTCTCTTTAGCGATACCTCAACAGACACAGCCAGATGCGATCTATGTGTTTACCCATCGATACGATAATAAAGTCATCAAGTGCGAGCACCCAGTGGCTGATTACAGAGCCATCCATTAATAATGGGAATCATTAACCAAGCTGACACTTCCCTCTCTAACTGACTGCTGCTAAATGCCGGCCAAGGTGGGTTGGGGTTGTTTATACAGCATCTGTGCAAATTAGCAGCAGTGCCAGTCTGTCTCATGCAGGTTGATTAGTCGTACAGATGTAGCACACTGGACGTAACCTGCTACGATCCACTGTTTGTTATTGTACATGGTCTGTTTCTGAAAATATGTGAAAGCTAATTAGCAACGTTCAAATGAGGTTGTTAAGGTCAGGATGAAATGAAAAATGCCTTTTTAACCCTTTTAGATCACACCCCTGGTCATACAGACCTTTTTTTTTCACGGCAGCCACACTGACATGAAATAGGAGGATAAACACAGGTGTTACCAGTGACACTAATTGAGATTCCATTCACGTCAAACACAGTCAGGGTGCTGCTATTGTGTACATTGGCTCACTGGAAATTCTCTGCTACACTAAATGGAACATGACCTTAAATACTATCGGTGGTAACACTGTTTACTCTACTATTTCATATCAGTATGGCTGCTGTGAAAAAGGTCTGTTGTGCACCTATTTAACAATATATGCCTCCCAAATCCATTGTCCAAATCCATGTTAAAATCCAATTATGTTTTCTTCCTGAAAACTAAATATTAAGTGTGTTTACATTGGCCTGAATCAACCAGCTTGAACCATAATATCATAACATTCAACCGTCAATCAATCTTCAACTTGAGGGTTTCCCCCAGTGTACTGCAAGGTCAGTTACCCACCAGGCCTGAGCATCAGGGAGTTTTGTTTTTTGGGTTTTAAGATTAAGTTACAGTGGGGCAGCTCAGTTGGAAACATAGATCTACTGGTCATAAAGTTTACCAGCGACATCTGCTGGTTAAAATGTGAGTGTGCTTTAGAGGGGCGAAAGTCCCTCCCCTTCCAGTGTTCAACATGGGACCTTATTTCAGAAACAATATGTATGAAGGTCAACGGCGAGAGATAAATAATGTTTTGATCCAGTTTGAATTGTGTCATGAATTACACATTTGACAATTGTGAATTTAAAAAATAATTTTTCAAGTCAAGAAAGTCGCTGTTTAATTTCTTTTGTTATTGCTGAAGACTACTTTGTCAGATATGCTGCAAAATTATACGTTCTGTTTAATTTTCAAAATGTGTGTTGAATAAATGAATCTCCATTTAGCTGTTAGCACTAACCTAATGTTGGAAATCTGTGTTATGTGTTTTTTTCCCCCAATTCTATGATTCTGGCTATGATCATGTTGCGACTAAAACTGCTGCCATTAGTCTGTCGCTGGCCCACCGCAGCCAGCTTTATGTCCCACCTGCCAATCCAGTTTCACTAGTTAACACGTCACGATGCAGAGGCTAAATGCCAAAATATTTTGTTACTGACTTCAGTAAATGTGATGATGTGAAATCATGTTTCCGAACATCTGGATATAGCCATGAGCTCCAAATAAAATCCTGCTTTAATCTACTCTCATCTCGGTGGATATTTTTAGAGCTTTAATATGTGCAACTCAACACCTTCACCTGTCTCTGCAGACACAGAGAGCTGAGGAGACTGACACCTGGATTTCAGTCTTTCAAGGAGCTTCTTTTTTTTTTTTTAACAGGATGTCTTGTTTTTTTTTTTACTTTGTTCTCAGCAACTTAACTCCCACCTGTTGTGCGGGGATGTGCTGTGTGAAGTGTCACTCCAAGTCTCAGTGAAGTGTCTCCCGCCCCTGCTCCCACGTGTGCCTCGCAGTCACTAGAAGCATGTTTCTGTGTGTGCGCGTCTGTTTCATAAGTTTTCTCCGGCATGTGTGTCGGATCTGTCCAGATGTTCATCAGGATTCTGACTTGAGGTATGATGGGACTGCTCATTAGCTCCCACCTGTCACAGTGCTTTCACAAGGGCGGACTTGGGAAGAAACCAGGATTCCTCGCTTTCATGCCCGTTCCTCAAGATCAGTTTTTAATTTACTGACAGTAAAGCTAATATCTCACCCAATTACACAGCAACTGACTCCTAATTGACTCCTGAGCTTCTCCTATGGTTCAGTGTGCACATGGATCTACTGTAGGTGTGCCAAGGTGCATGTACCCTGTGATTATGTTATCTCTAAAAGCATAGGTGTGTGCACATGAGCGCGTGCGTGTGTCGTATCTGCACAGAATGGCAAAACATATATGCCTGTGTGTTTGTTTCAAATTTGGAGTCGCTGAGTTTGGGGTCAAGGACACTGAAATGAAAACACATCGGAGGGAGCTTAAAGGCAGAAGGAGTAAGGCTGTGAAATAAATACCTTAAGGAGCAGCTAAAGAGCAGAAGGCCAGAGGAGCCCCAGGCCACAGGACAGTCAAGGTCAGAATGAGACGGAGACAGGAAAAACACAAACACACAAACATAGAAAGTACAAGACAAGAGAAACCAACAGAGAGCAAACGTATATAATGTGTAGATGGAAGAGAAATCTGAAAGGTTAGGGCTGCACAAAAAACATATTACCTTTCTTGGCTGACTAACAACACCCTCCTTCTACTAAATAAATAACAAATACAATAAGTCACCTTGACCAGCATTTAAAATTCAATCTGCAGCGCCCAAGACTACGATCCCTCACGATGAAGAAACAAATGGACTCCCTGGAGTCCAGCTTTTTCTCTATTACACCGTGTCCTAACTGAATGCGAGTGTCAGACTATCACCTTGCATTGCGTAACATCAGGGGCTCTCTGTCTCCGTCTCTGTCCACACTGAATTTGTAAGTCTAAACTCGCACTTCTGTCATTTAATCAAACTAAGTAGGCAGGGTGAGAAATTACAGCCAAGTGCTGGTAAATCATGACAGTGGCTGGTAGATTTGAGACACAAAATAATAACGATGATACATTTGATCATTTATCTGTCAGCGGCTGGTAGATGTTCACATTTCAAAAATTAATTTCCTACCCTGCACGTTCCTGTCTTCTTTCATTTGTTCATTTGTTTCATAGGTTTGCTTTTTAAACAGAAAACAAACATTCTGTTGTATTGTGTCATACAATATAGCCAGCAGCAAGTAGGTTGTTATTAGCCATGGTCAATTACCTTAATAAACCAGCTCCCTTGTGATCACCCTCCAGCCAGCTGCCACCTTATTTAGGGTTATGTAGTGAAATTAGGAGATATTGTAGCGGCAACTCCCAATTTTAACTTCATGTATCAGCCGCTTTGCAGTGCTTTCAATGCAAGCGACAGCAATAAATAGAAACAGGGCATCACAGAAATCAATTAATCTTGTTACTGATGCTCGGTTAGGGCATGGTGTTGCATATGTTCAAATAATACTGTACAGACAAAATTAAATGTAATGTACTATTTTATACATTTTTGATACCTGCACCAATACAAAACCTACCTTTTTTCTTTTTTATTAATATAAGCCAGACTAATACGTCACCGTTTGATTTTGTCTAAACAAAAACAGCCCAACAAGCAATTTGACCAAATAAAATTGTCTAAAATTAGCAACAGTTTTAATTAAATTAGGACATATATAATCAGTAAAAATAAGTAAACAACACTTAGCATCTAACAAAGCATTCAGCGCAAACTGAGTGATTCAGCATTTGATTTTTGGTCACTGCAGATGCATTTTGGTCCGTACCTACAAAGTTAGCCGTAATCTTCAAGGAATAGTTTGACATTTTGGGAAATGCATGTATTTGTTTTCTGTTAGACTAGTGTTAGATTAGAGATCAATGCCACTCTTGTATAACACTGTAAGAATCTACAGCCAGTTAGCTTAGCTTAGCATAAAGAATGGAAAAACTTCTCCTTGTTCTGACCAGGAATAACAAAATCGACATACTACAGGCAACTCTTGTACGGCTTTAATAAACAAGATCTAAAGTATAAATTAGTGAATTTCAGAGGGGCTGGTAGAGAGGTTTCATTACTGTACCTTTGGACAGAGCCAGAGTAGTCATTTCCTCTTGTTTCAAGTCATTATGCTAAGCTAAGCTAAGCTAAGCTAACAGTCTGATAGCTGCAGCTTCATATTTAGCGTACGGACATAAGAGGGGTATCAATCTTTTCATCTAACTCTTGTCATTGAGGCAAATGAAAGTCTTTACCAACATGCAGAGGTTGACCAAAGAATCACTTTGGCTGATGGGATGTTTTACGAACAGTATCGGTGGAACTTTCATCTAACAGCGGCCAATGGCTGTGCAGCCTCCACCAGTCACGTATGGACGAACATCACTGTTTTGCAAGATGGCTCCAAAAACCAAGTCAAGTAATGTCATCGTGTGTACGAGTTTATGTATTCAAGCTCTGTTTCCTCCATTATAATATCAGCCCTCTCAAATGGAATCACTGACTTTGAGGGTACCTCACCTAGTTTTTTATGGTTAGATTATTATACTTATTTAGGTATTTATTACTTTGAGTTTGATGTTCATTGGGATGGGGGGTGGCTCCAAACTGTCGTTATTAATTCAGCCTTTATAAATCCACTATCAATCGACCTCTACCCTCTTCATTATACCTCATTTCATTTTATGTGCAGCCCTAACAACGTCACATGGAGAACAAATGAGAGTAAAGATCAGGAAAATCTCCACAAAGAGGTGTGACAAAGATGAGGAAAACAAACACTGCAGGACACAGAGAACATCAATGAACGGAAGGAACCCTCGCGTTAATGTATGATAAGCTGCAACTAACAAGACACATGCATCTCCAATTACAGAGCATGTCATCCAAAGCAAATCACAGCAGATTTATTTACTATTCACACAGTAGCAGTTATTTACTATTCACACTGCAGCAGCAGCAGCAGCAGATACTTCTTGGCAGGGAGTATGAGTGATAGCATGCAGTTGGATTTGTGAGATAGTCGGCCTACCTTCACCATGCCAGTGTTCTCTGAATTACTGTTCATCATGTCATTAAAGGATGTGAAAAGGTTCCTCAAGGACTCCATGAAGTCGGCCTCTCCTTTGTTCTCGTAGAGCCTGGGAGGAGATGAAGTAGAGAATTACATTGGCAGATGATCACAAGGCTGTTGTTTGTTTCATCCCTGTGTAAACAGCCCCGCCCGCGCTGGAAATGACAAGAGTTTGATGCTTCCCTGTTAAATCATTAAAAGCAGCCAGCAGAATGGCCCGTGTGTGTTATCAATGCAAATATTATTGGATCAGGACCACAGACATCACTCTTGCTGCCAGCAAGATTAGCATTTAAAACAACATGACAAGACCCTGAAGCACCTGCCTGCTGTCATGCGGAAACAAAAATCAGAAAAATTAATGATCTATGCTAATGACTCTCCTGGAATACTATACAAGAACCAGAAAGCAAATGCCACGAAAGGGTTGAGTGACTTTACTTTCTAATCTGTCTCTGGCGTAGTATTACCAAAGTCTCTTCTGCTAGTTTGGTTTTTGTGGAGAAAAGCTGCCCAGTGACTGCAGTGGCTCAAAGCCAGTTATCACAGAACAATTGGTTAAAAAAAACATTTCCCCCATTTTATAAGTGAAAGAGAACACAAAGCACACTCTGAGAAACAAGCGTACCAAAAGGGTTCTTCTTGAAGGGCTGAGCTTTTACGCAGAAATGTTTGCTTCTAAAGAACGCTTTTTTGAAGAACCCTTTCTATTCAAAGAACCCTCTCTGAAAGAAAGAGTTCTTTAAGGACTGATGAAATCCTTGAAGAACTCTTTCATCAAGGGCTTGTCAAGGGCTCTTTATGGCACAACATATAAGGGTTCTCAGGAGAACCCCCGTAATGGGTTTCTAGATAAAACCCTTTGAATATAAAAGGTTTCTCAATCAAACCTCCCCAAGTGCGCTTTAAAGAAAGCACTTGGAATGTAAAAGAAGCACCAGGGTGTGTTCTCTCAAAGTGGGTCTGGGTGGAACCTTTCACAGATGGTTCTGGGTGCAACCCCCTTTTTTTGTTGGGTTCTAGGTGTAACTCTCTGGGGGCCCTTTTCCACCAAATTAGCTCTGTTTTTTGAACCCGTTCCGTTTAAGACTCTTGGAACTTTGGTGCTATCTAGTAAACCAGCCCGCATTTCCACCAGGTTTGCGCAGAACCATTGTTATCAAGGATGTCATCCACAGAGAGCACTGCACAACAACATAACAACCTGTAGAATAAGACACGCCCACTTTGGTTCCCAGGGAATACCTGCTATTTTTTGGTTCTGGCTGGGAACCAACTTTCTAGGGATTTGATTAATTTTTTGGTGGAAATTCTCTGAACGGTTCAAAATTAGGGACTTAAACAAAAACAGTGCTGGTTCCTGGTTGGTGGAAAAGGCCTATTCGAAACAAGGGTTCCAAAAAGGTCCTTCTTGAAAGGCTGAGGTTCTACCCAGAACCATTTGCTTCTGAAGAACCCTTTTATGAAGAAAGGATTTGCCAAGAGTTCTTTGTAAGACTAAGGGTTCCACTAAGAACTATATGCATCCAAAGAACCCTTTTTGAAAGACAGAGTTGTTAAAGGATTGAAGAACTCTTTGGTCAGGGGCTCTTTATAACATAACATAAAAGGGTTCTCTGCAGAACTCTCAAAATGGGTTCTAGATCAAACTTTTGGAATATAAAAAGGTTCTCAGTAGAAATCCTTGGGTGGGTTCTTGTAAGTACCCTTAGAAGGCGGAAAGGTTCTTGATATAACACTTTATGTTGGGTTTTAGGTAGAACTCTATGAACAGGTTCTACCAGGAAGCATAATGGGTTTTCCAATGGGGACAAGCGGGAGAACCCGTTATGGTTCTAGTTAGCTCTTTGATTTCTAAGAGTGCAGGGCTTCCTCCATAATCCGCCCAAAAATGCAAATGCCTTTCATCCTACTTGCGGGGCCCATAAATCTCCACAAACTGGGTATTAACTGTAAATGAGCCATGTTGTGCTGGCTGCAAAGTGTCAACCTCTCAGATTTAAAAGAATAAAAATCAGGCAGGTCAAAGAGGGGTGAAGTGTTCAGATTGCTTCCACCACACCAGATCTCACTGGCTTTCTTCCAGAGAAGTGGGTTTTGTGGTGCCACAATCTCTCACGGGGCTGCAGGTATTACATAGTCCGGGATGGTCACCGTGGAGGGCTTATAGAAATCACGGGATTAGAGGCGTCCATCTCACGGCTTCCACAACAATTACTTAAAGCTGCTTCTCACCTGCAGCACCAGGGAGCAGATTGAGCTGCGGACAGCCACACCAGTTTCAAGTCACAGCGGGGAAAGTGTGTGATTAGAGAGTCTCCTCTGCCGTTTCAAAGAAATCTTCCACTGGCCCCCAATGAAAAGCTGAACTTGTGCTGGTGTAGCCTTGACACCTTCTGGTCACAGCTGCATGAAAGGTTTCAAACAAACTCTGAAACTAACTCAGCAGCAGCGGCCAAATGGAGCTGATTCTGGCAACCAACGAAAGAAAGTGCTTAACAAAACACAAATAACAAATCCCATCTAAAGGGTAATTCTGGCATTTTTAAACCTCTGCCCTATTTTTTTTTACATAATTCTAGGTCTGAAACTTACTTTACATTGTCGATTAACCTGACAATTATTCTCACAACTATTCGATTAACTGTTTGGCCTACAACTGTGTAAAATATCATAAAGATTGTGAAAAAAATTCCAGAGCCCAAAGTCAGTCCTTCAAATCATTCTTCAGTCCAACCAACAGTCTTCATTTACTATCATACATGACAAAGAAAAGGGTCGAGTTAGAAAACTGAAACAACGCATCATCTTCACATTTGTTCAATTCCGGAACCAGACATTTAGATGTGAACCTGCACTTAGGCCCAGGTTTAAAAATACTAGAATTACCCTTTAAGGTATGGTTTTCCATAATCCTGTGGAAGAAACCACTTGGCACACACTGTGAACATGGACAGCTCGACAAGTGACGTTGCCGTGGTCTGATATGCGAGGTAAAGGACGGACCGTCCTCTAGACATCGGACAGAAAACCAATCAAACTCTGCACACTCAATTAGACCAGGATCATACATCAGCCCCTCAGCCGCCAGCTTCATTCCGCGGACTCTTACAACATTATCATTCATTTAACGTCCTCGCGGCCAATTAAAAATACATCCATAGAAATTACCTCATCCAAAGAAAACCCACTTTTACCTGTTTCAACTTTATTCCACAGCAGCGGCAAACCGTGGAGAACCACAATCAATGCTGCTGCAATATTGATTTTTATTATGAAACAACGCTGAAACCGAAGTATTATTTAATGAACAACTACGGCAATAAAGAAATGAAAACTATTGAAAAATGAAACATTTATAAAGACAACCAAAAAAATACTGTGTCCAGAAAGTGTGGCCAGTGAGAATGTGTCTGTGTGCATCTGTGATTTCAGCCTTGTATTTAACTCTGACACTGATTGTGGCTGGATGACATCATGTGTAAATAAAAAATGTTCTATGTAAAGAATAACCACACCCGGGCAGTAAATCTTACAACTGTGTGGCAGCTCAAAGCTGCCACACAGTTGTAAGATAATAAAGTCCATTCTTGAGCACACTCAAGCTTTGAATGAAAAAATGCATTGATATTTAACCTCACTGAGCCTGTTTACACCTTGTATAACATGCATCCTGGATTATCTGAGCACAAGTGGACAGCTCTGAGGACAAGTGTGAGTGGACCCCAGACGCACTGATATCAGATCACTCAATATACATGTTAATACCTGGTATAAACAGCCTCAATGTCAATGACATTCTGGTTTTGGTAACAGCATCACAATGTGCGCATATCATGTGTGCGTCAGGACATACTGGTTGAAGAGGACTCTGGAGCGGACGATGAACTTGAAGATGTACTCCAGAGCCTTCATGGCCTTCAGCAGCTGTTCTGTCAGCTTCTCTGCGTTGTCCACGTAGTTCTTCAGAACTTTGGTCAGCTTCCTACAAACACAATCATATACAGTCTGACAAATCTGGTAATAATAGCAAAAATGGAACAGAAGTTGTTATTAAATTGTGTATTTGTACAGCGGGTAATTAACTCACGTGTATGCCAGCGTGGCGCTGAAATGCTTTCGAATGTAGGTCTCCAGAACAGGGTTAAAGTGCTGGAACTTTCTGTCGGCTATGAGCCCAATAATGAACACCTGTCACAGAACAAAGACATATTCATTAAAATGTAAACCACATGGCTCATAATGGAGAGCGGGAAAAACTGCCTGTCTTACTCAATATGCTGAAAAAGATTGGAAAATTAAACAAGATTGCATTTGAGCAGAAAGCCATTTTCTCTCAATTCTCTCGCCTGCAGATAATCTGGGACACCCAACAACACAATTTCTAACCCCCGTCTCTGAAAGAGAAAACTGTTCTTTGGAGATAGACCCAATGATGTTAGACGATGGGCCGCTAGATAGGATTCCGCCAGATACTCCGTCACCTCATTGGCTACAAACACTTGATAGAATGCGTGAAAACGTTATGTAATCAAAATTTCAGCGGGCTAATTTCGTTTTGCCTGCTTTGTGCTCCATTTTGCAGGAAAATGAGACCTTTAATGTTAGACAAACAACATTAATGAAAATCCTACCCCGGCGCTACAAATTCATGCTTATTCTTCTCCAAAAAGAGCTTAAGGCAGCAGTTAATACTAAAATATGTTAAAGCTTGAATACCCTAAGCGGCTGGGGACTTCTAAAACCAGTTACTCTGAAATCCATTTAAATTGGACTTTTATTTCCATTTGCCATGTGTCTGTATTTATTGTATCTTGCATATTTAACAAATGTTTAACCTGCTGGAAAAAATGTTTTGGGACCATTTAGTGGCTTTAAGGGCCAGTTTAGGGTTTGATTTTAAGGTCTTTGAACAGCCTTAGGTGTTTTGTCAGTTGTAAATGTTACTGTATAATATGTGCACTTATTCAAATCTAGACAATATATTAGTGAACGTTTATTTTAAATTCCATTTTCACAGTGTATGGGGCCCTATTCTCAGTCTTCAGACGGCTTGTTAGGGTGTCTCATTTCACATATCTATGTCTTCTCTTTTTAACTGTTTTGCGAATAAACTAAACTGCTCTTGCCTCCGTAAAATGATGAGCCCAGCTCTTATTTATGAACAACAGGGAACAGTTTGTGGGCTACAATATACAATATACACTAAAGACTGAAAAAAACAGCACGCACATCCAAAGGCAATAAGTGCCGGGTGCCTGACAAAAAATCTGATACAAAAGTATATAATTAAGTCGCTATAAGGAGCGTCTATAAGGAGCCGTTTCTGGTGTGCAGACTTAATTTTATACAACAATATATACTGGCATTTTCTACTGTTTTGGCTCCATAATGTAGCACATGGGATGCAAAATGAGGCAGCCGCTGATGTTAAAGTACTGACTTTGATGTTTGAAAGAGCTCACATCCCTCCTGTTAACTTCAACTGTAGGAACTGCGAAACCATTTTATAAACAGAAATATATATCATATTATTAAAAAGCTCAAAGTCATCCTCCACCCAGTGTGCTGAAGTACAGAACCAAAACAACAAAAACAAGTGGATGCGGAAAATACTCGTGGACTGCACTGCAACGCTATATTAACAGAGACGTAGGCAAGTGTCCCAGTTGAGGTATTGTCCTGAGACGTACCCCTGGCACACACTCAACATTCTTGTGGGGAGTTAGGGTATTGTAGTAGGTGTGTTTGCCCCGGCAAATGAAGATGTTATTATTCTTCTCTTGCACTTACAGCAGATGCTGTTTGACACTTCTGTGGTCCAAAAAGATTCTTTATGGTACAGAAAACATTAAACACAACAAATGTAAAATTATTGTGATTATTCATTATTCTAAGGATACTTTGCTGGTTTACAGTTCTTTCCAGAGGGTGAGTTGTAGTTTAGATCTACAGCTTTGAACAGAAAACAGCAGGTCTGACACACTGCATAGAGCGGAGACGTCCATCAAAAAAGGGTTTGGGCGTATGAAAGATCAAACAACATTACACATTTGCATCTCAGCTACGAACGTGCTCGAGTGTTTACTCCCACTGACAAGAACCTCTGCTGGTTTGAATTTAGCTCTGCCATCTGCTTCTTCGCTTACCAAGGCATCGAACACCAGAGTATCAAAGGTGTCACTGTCAGAGTTCTCCATCATGATGTTGAAGAGAGCATCCAGAGTGTCTTGCAGGAACTGGAATGACAGATGCACAGAATGTTATAGCAGGCTGAACAATAAAACATGGCACTCAAAGAAAATGTTTATAGAAGGTTTCAGTCTCTGAACAGCTTTGAGACAGACTGATAATCGCTTCCACATCCAGCTGGTGACAGTAAACTGAGAAATGACCTCAAGCCAAGTGAATTTATCTCTCATCAGGAACAAAATAATAAAGATCACAAAAGAAGTTTTAGTAAGACACGTGAAAGCATTAAGATACACATAAAGATGAGTTCTTCCTTGTTCTTTGTGTGTGAGATGCACAGACAATTATCTAAACATAAATATACTGGTTTGGTTTTGTTTGGTTTGGTTTTGTTTGGTTTGGTTTGGTGGAGTTTCACTCATTTTCTGATATTTATGTTTGGCTTATGTCGCATTTTCTTGTCTTATTGATGCTGTGTGATTTTAAAATGTTTTTTTTTAAATTTATTTATTGTGGTTGTTGTTGTTTCTGTGGACCCCAGGGGGGGGACTAGCGAACACTTTGTGGAAGCTAATGGGGATCCAAATAAAGAATGATAACAGACAAACCAAGTATGGATCTTAGGGGGATGTTTTATGCTATTTTTGAGAGCGGAAGCAGCAAGGAGATTTGGATGCTATTTAGTAAACAAACGCTTCCAAATTAGAGGTAATCCCAAACATTATGAATGCTACCATGTTGAATATGAAGCCCATACAAGCTGTGTGGTGTAACTAAACAGCAGTGAACTCCTGCTCTGACAGTGCCACCCATTACACACCCTGTGCTGCTGTTAACATGAGCCAATATAGTTCTATGAAGACAGTAATAATTTCCCTGTCAGCAGCACCTCAAGAAACACTAACTATATACACCCTTCCTCTCTGGGGAAACATGCTCCATTTACTCAGCCAATTCTGAGGCAATGTGAAAACAGATGTAAAGGTGTCGGAAACAGAGATATACTGTGCTTGGTCTGTCATCTCAGGATGGATGAGATTCATCATGGTCTCAATGAGAAACAAACATAGTCTGCGCTGGCTGTGTGCAGTTTGAAGCACCATTCAATCTCAAACAGGCCAGACTGCATGACAGAGATGAAGGAAGAGTGCACTGTTTACTCAGAAACAGTATCACATTAGAGCAGCGTTTCCCGATCTTAGGGCTGGGACCTAAATGTTACCTTGCGAGACAGCTGGATTCGCGGGATCATGAGATCTCGTGAGAATTCATGTTGCCAGGCTTCAAGTTATTCATTTGTGTCCGCACCAAAAGCGGCGCAGCCAAATTGCATCCTAGGAGGGACAATTGGCAGATACAGGCATAGTTTTAGGTGTGACGACAGCGAGAAGTGTTCATGGAAACGACTCGTCTCAAACAAACAATGGCGGTTCCGGAAGACCTCAGCGTGGATACTGGGATAGCATGAGTTATATCAGAACTGGAGAGTATTTCTTCATTGAAAGAAGAGCAAAGAACGGCACTGAAGGCTCTTCTCGATGGAAAAGATGTTTTCGCTCTGCTCCCAACTGGCTTCGGAAAGAGTTTGATGTAACTGATTGAATGTCCGAAATGGTTGTGGGTGCCAAACTCTCTGGCATGTCGGGTTAACCCAGCAGAACCTGGGTCAACTTTCTACTTTCCCGTTTACTGCTTAGATATGCTATGCGCTAGGCTTGTCTGTGTTTCTAACTGGCTAGCTAACAACTGACATGGATAAGATAGCTAGTTAGCTGGTGTTTTGCTGATATTAGATGTCACATGTAACTAGCTAACTAATGATTGGTATAGATTAGCTAACTAGGTTGCTAGTGTTTTGTTCTGTAGCATAAAAACTAGCTAATCTGCTTGCCGGCAATTGATGTAGATTAGCAAGTTAGTTAGTTAGGAGTTTGATAACATTACCTAACTGTAACTTAAGATCTGATTGCTTTTACAGGTCTCCCAGCAACATCTTAAGTTTTCAGAATAAAGTCAATACATTTTATAGCCTTGGTTTATTGTTTTCTTTTACATTTTATAAATGTAGATGTTGTGGGAATTCATGATGTGCTTTTGTAAGTTTGGGTTCCGGGGAGATACACTCAAGCTGAAAAATTCAGGGAAACCCTGCATTACGGGGATGGAAAAAAGTGGGTTTATCTCATTTCATCATCTAAACTTTATGCATAATATCTAATACAAAGGACACGCCCAGAATACTGTATAACCTATTGATGAAATGTCTTTTAAATGCCAAGATGAAAATGTTATCTAATTGCACGCCAACAGCCTCGGAGCACTTTGGAGAGATTGAGTGCTAATGTGGTTGTAATAATAATCACACCCCTGTGGTTTAATGAACTGGTCCAGCTGTGGCTGACACGTCTATCTGTTCTGATCAAAACTGTCTGGGTGAAGGACTTTTCTCTGATACACTGCAATCTGCCAGGCCCCCCAACCTGCAGCCTGTGCAAAACTTTCTCTAGAGAGTGATTTATTCATCTGCCCCACGCTGAGCACTTAAAGGGCCTCTGCCTGTACTTCTGACAGCAGGTCATCTCCTCCCCTCCTGTACGCTGTGTGCGGTGCTATGTGCTCCCTCCTTGCTGCAGACATCATAAAAAAAAAAGAACTAGCAACCTGTTCGCTCTGACAGGCAGTGAAATCATTTGTGAAATTGTTGCCAAGAAGCTGTAGCTTTCAGGAACACTAAGGATTGTGTTAATGTCAACAGCTGTTGTGACTTGTTTTTGTTGTTGTTTTTGCAAATCTGTATCAGGCAAAAGAATGAGGAACATTTTCAAGGATACAATAATTAAAAAAGGAAGTTTGTTAAGATCATTATTATTATTTTTTTTGCTACAGCTTTGAATGCACCAGAGTTTTGTGCCTCAGCATCGAAACAAAGACAGACAAAGTTGAGTGAGCACGGTGCAAGATGACCCTCTGACCTTGACGACCTCGCCGCCTTCCACTTTCATCAGCTGACGGAGGTTCTGCTGCAGCAGGCTGGTGTTGGAGCGCCACTTCAGCAGGCCAAGAAGGTCCACTGAAAAAAAATAAAGACAAAAAAAAAAAACCAAGTCATTACCACAAAGCACAGCAGTGAGATCATCCTGTCAATGGTAATACACTGTGAAATAGAGGTCTTCATAGGTCCACCCAAAACCAAAGACCCTGGATTCAACTCAAGACTTGTGCTGGTTTTGATCCATGTTTTATACAGTCGATCAGACCTGGGTTGGTTCCTGTTCCATTTCTGTGGGTCCCAGGTCTGTTCAACATTATGTGTAATACCCAAGTTAATCTAAAAAGACCCGGCTCTGGTCAGACAGCGCCGATAATGATGGGCGTGCTGCGAGTGTGGTCCGACAGCAATTGCAAAGTGCATCTGTGGCCACAAGGTGGTGCCAACTGCACAAGCGAGTGCCCCTTCTTTGGGGGTGAAGGGTCAGAGAGCAGAGGTCAGACTTGTCTGGGAAAGCCAAGATGATCTTAGATATATATATACACCGCACTGATCGCTTCGGCCCATTGCTGCAAACATCACCGCCACATTGGTCTGGTCAAGACTGGCCTGTGATCAAATACATGTAAACAGGGAGCAGCAGCTTTTCTGGATAAAAAGCGCTATAAGCATTTGACCAAAGCAATATGGTGGCAGCGCTGACGTAAGGGCCAAAGGCCAATGTGCGATCTACGTTAGAGGGTGACACAGGAATGAATTTTCACTCCTGTCCCATCCCACTCCCACAAAAATACTCCTCTCCGGTCCCAATTCCATGAGAGAAGAAATAAATGAATTCACATCCAATCTCAATTCCGGAAAAATGACTTCCATCCCATTCAGCTCCCATCAACCCACACATTTTTATATATCAAATAGAGGACCCATTGCTATGATTCCTGCTCCTGCCCATTCCCATTTACTGTTTTTTCCTGTCCTGCCCCAGTCCCATGGAGAATAGTAAAATTGACTCCAATCCCATGTCCTGCGAGATTCCAGAAAAAACGTCAGCCTCTAGTCTATGTATATGTCTATGCAGATGATAGCAACTTAGCAATGCTAACATTAGCAGCCTTTGCAATGAACAACAAATCACTATTTTAGTTCAAAAGGGAAAACAGTCAAAGTCAGATGCAATAAAAATGCAAAGCTGATACAAAGCAAATCACATTTGTCATCCATCACAGTGACAACAAGTGGAGCTTTAAGCTGAAATAATGAGTGTTTCAATCAAGACACTCAAGTGGTTCAGCAAGAGACGAGTATCAGAAAATCTGGATGCATTTTACCGACTTTCTTGGTTGGAGGATGGATTATATGCATCACGGCTAGTAATTCAGGCATTCATTTTTGAACCTGTGGACTTCTAGTGTGAAGAGAGATGGAGAGGTAGTGAGAGATGATGGTTAAGTTTGAACATTTGAATTTAATGAGTGTTGGGTCGGTCATTTCTTTAAGATGCTTCTCCAACACACACACACACACACACACACACACACACACAGAAGTCAGTTTGTCAATTTTCCAAATCTGGCTTTAGTCATTCTATTAGATCTCTGACTTTAATCATGGAAAATGAATTTAGGCATAAGAGGATGAGTAATGATGTGATTAATCAAGGGAGCGTTCCTACAGACCACCTTTGGCAGATTATCAAATTGGGAGCTTTAAAAAATGCACTCGTGACGATTTGTTGAGGCACCGGCTCCTGTGAACGTCAGTCAGCTCTTTTCTAAGTACAAAAGAGATTTATCCCCCAAAATGTAGTGACAGAGAGTGTTGAGAGACATCAGTCAGTTTAGAAGCCAACTTCACTTACTGTTAACATCAAGTTGAGTTTACTACTCCGCCTGTGAAACAGGTGTCTAATGTGTTGTGTGGTTCTGACGGAGCTTTGCCAAACCCAGGGGAAGTCAGCAGGTTTATCTTGTGTTGAACTTGAAGATTACACGGCTGCCTCGACTGCTTTGATTATTCTTAAATTACTGGAGTCCCCCAACTTTACAGAAATGCGATACTAAAAAGAAGAAGTAGTAAAGAAGTAAAGGTGAGTAAAGGTTGCAGATAGCAACCAGTTCGCCTCTTCCTCTCTTTCCAAACGTGTAGGAGAACCTACAGTAGGGCTGGGTAATATATCAATATTATATTGATATCATGATACTAGATATCATCTTCCATTTTGGATATCCTTAGAATGCTTCCTTAGTTTTCAAGGCTGCATTACAGGAAAGTGATGTAATTTTCTGAAGTTATCAGACTCTTCTAGCTGCTCTATGATATGCCTTAACCCACTTAGTCATTATCGCCACGGTTTTTATACGATTATTCTCATTGTGTTTGTATTTTGTGAAAGCACCAATAGTCATCCCTAAAAATATTGCTGTAGTATCAATTACAAGGTACTGTGCCTCATGATATTTACTGTATATTGCAGAATAGCCACAAAAACAGTTACACAAATACAACATATTCTTATGTTCAGCTGATTATACACTGATGAAAACATACTTATCAATCTTATACCCCATTTCTGCCATTTTCTGCCAATATACTCCCCTTAATCTTTCAAACAAGCCCTTTAAGTCAACAGTCTGGTCTACAGCCAAGTGCCCATCCAGAGCTCAAGGTGACATCCTCCAGAATTCTGTTTTGTCTGTCCAATTTTCCATAATATAAAACAGAAAAAAACAGCAACTCATCACATTAGGGAAGCTAGAAATGTGGAATAATTAGTACCATTTCTTTGTTGATCAAACAATAATTGACTAATTATCTGTCATAGTTTTATTACTGGAAGAATCCGTCGCTCCATCACCTGCTTCATGGCTGTGTCTTTTTTGCAGTTTGAAAAGATCAAATTCTCCGTATGGGGTTCGACAGACAAATTTTTACAGTCATTATAAGCCTCTGATCGTTTACGTTAATGACTACCTGGATGAGACGATCAATACATTGTAGCCGCTGAATCCCACATTTTGGCAGAACACTGGATATCTCCCATCAGCTTATTACAGTATGCACTGCAATGACCCATACATATACGCACTACACTTTCTACTCCTTTAATTCTTTTTTACACTACTGTACATCCCTCATTGCTATTATTGTTAACTGTTATGTGTTTCTGTTATTACTGTGATCATAATTCCTCAGCCTAAGATAAGAAGCTCGAATGACTTAGAAGGACTTATCACTGTACTGATTGTGATATTCCTAAAATGCCAATAAAATAAGTTTATTAGAAAAGAAAGAGAAACCTTCCTATAGCAGATTCATGACATATTAGTTGCTCTGCCTGCATTGCCTGACTCCCAGCATCTCTTCAGAATTCAGGCATTCCTGGGACCGTCGTTCTAGCGGCTCGCTCGCTCCGTTCGCCATGCCTGATTGGCTATGTGAGAGTCAATCAAGCATGGCGACACCGTGATGGATGCCTATCATCTGCAAACCCGACAACCCATCGCGGCTCAGTCACCAGACCCCGTCTAAGCTACCAGGGATCCCCGTCCCCGAGGGGATATAGATTTGAAAATTGACGGTTTAGCACCTCAGAGAGACAAATGGAATGAGATGAGAATAAATCATCGGGCGGCTTGATCCCACTGGGGGCACTGCTGTTAGAGGCCACACACCGCCTGTGGCACATGGGACGGTGACGCAGGCCGTGCAGGGGGGGGATTAGAAGAAAATCACTGAGCACCTTCGACAAATAACATCTGCTTGAGAATGGCTGTCTTTGCAGCCAAATTTAAAAGCTACAAAACTGGCAGATGGAGAGTGGTGGAATAATTAATTCTGGGAGAATAGGTTACACTGTCACTGCACAACTGAAATGCAAAAGACTTCACATTACCATTTGAATGTTTTGTTCATTTTTTCAAGCAAACACAACCGCTAAGTAGTTTTTCTTTAATATTAACAGCCTTGTATTCGGTTATCCATTTTGAAAGAGCAGGCTTTGTAAACACGGTGATGTAACAACAATGTCACATGCAGTATAAACCTTACTTTCCTACTCTCAAACTATTTTTTTTTTTTTATCCATGAAATATTTTTTCTCCTTCCAGCCAAGGTAGAGAACAGGATGTTAATACATCTTTCACCAGGCCGGGTCCTCTCCCGGCTCTGCTGTCATTAGATCTCAGCTTCTCCTCCAGCCTGCGTTTAGTGAAGCACACTGCTAATACCCAGGGAAGAGCCAGCAGCCACTTCACACGAGCTCCCAGAGCCGGGAGACCGCCTGCATAAATCTCGCTTAATTAAAAAGACTGTTTCATCTCGGATGTGGGGATCAGAGATGAGGTGTCATGTGTGTGAGGCAGGCAGTCTGTTGCAGGGGGCATTCAAGGGCCTTTTTTCCCCCTTTGCCTGAGTTAGTCTTCAGGAGAAATGACTTGTGACCAACTAGTAAGGCTGTGGTGAATATGAACTGAGCTAATGAAAGTAAGTAGAAAAGTAAGGGATGAGCAATGCATCAATATTAAACAGATATCTTTACATGGTTTTGTCTTTTCCTGGTGTTAATGGCTGCATTACAGTAAACTGATGTTTTTTTCTGAACTTACCAGACTGTTCTACAGTAGTTGTTCTATTATTTGCATGTTTGCCTTAAAATATGTTTTAGGAACCCTTAATAGTTTTGGAAATATATGCAGACATATATAGTGGTTGCAGATTTGCATAGAAGACTGGACTGTTGGCCTTTGCAGAGGTCTGCTCTCTGTGGTTGCACTTATAGTTGATTAATAGGTTGATTATTTTTTACAATTATCAATTAATTATTTGTTCTATAAACAGTGAACATTGGATCTTACAGTTCCCCAGAGCCCAAGGTGAACAAGCAAACAAATGTTCTATGTTATTTGCTTGATGAATCATTCAAAGGTCTAGTGTGTAACATTTACAGAGATTATTGGCAGAAATTGAATATTATATGCACACATGTGTTTTCATTAGTGTATAATCACATGAAAATAATGTCTACAGAGGCTGTGGGTGCGCTTCAATGGAGGTTGCCATGTTGCACTGCCATGTTTCTACGGTAACCCAGAATAGTCAAACCAAACACTGACTCAAGATACAACCTTCTGCGTTCTTTGTGAGTTTCACAGACACGAAGTGTTCTCCTACACACTTGGAAGGGGAGGGTGATGCAACTTGTTTGCAATCCGCAAGCTCACCGCTAAATGTCAGAAAACCCTACACACTGGACCTTTAAAATATTTCCCGATTCTCAGATCTGGTTTAGAAGTTTGCCAACTACAAAACACCGTTGGATGACAATGCAATTGTAAAGGAGAAATCAGAATAGACACAAATTAAAAATAACTGAGAAATTGCACAGGAAGATAGAAGAGTGACTGAGTGAATGAGCGAGTTATCGAGTGAGTTAGCTGTTTGGGTGGGAGTTTTAAAGAGCTTCCAGGTTTTAATAAAGCAGGCAGACTCCAGCACAGTCGGAGATAGATTCGCTCTGCGTTGCTTTATTAAAAGAACTCAACCCTTTTCCTAGAGCTTCAGCGTGGGAGGACATATCCTGGGGGACACACGCACGCACGCACGCACGAATGCATGCATGCACACACACACACAAACCTCTCTGTTTAATCAAACTCAGTGTGCAGTGACGAGGCAGTCTGATCCCCGAGCACCTATTGGTGCCTTGCAAATTACCACCACAAAGTGCCA
Source organism: Lutjanus campechanus (assembly GCA_027495735.1). Lineage (NCBI taxonomy): Eukaryota > Metazoa > Chordata > Actinopteri > Lutjaniformes > Lutjanidae > Lutjanus > Lutjanus campechanus. The sequence goes on from JAJHUR010133974.1 coordinate 22,411, forward strand.
GGTAAATATCAGCAGTGGAGCGGCTCTATAGGACTGAGCGGTCTCACCACGACACGCGTTGCTGCTCATCTCTCTCATGCAGGGAAAACGGGGAGAAAGGGAAGCAAAGTGGAGAGAAAGGTACTGATTGATTTCTTCTTGTATATCAAATACTGTAAATCTGCAGTTAAGTAAAAGGTTAGAGCTCCTGACATTCCATCAAGTGTCATCAGAGTGTGAGCAGGTTCTGCTTCTGAAACTGAGGCTGCTCATCAGCTGACATCACCACCCACCGAGCAGAGTGGGAGGGAACACACGACTGTGTTTAAATGACAACTTATACCGCAGACTAAACTTAATAACCCTCAAAGGGAACATTACTGTAACAACACACAACGCCCCCCTCTTTCACACAATATACGCAGCAGCACTTTGACAACAAGATTCTTCTGGGGTCCGCAGTGACCTCATTACTGAGGCTTTATGGACATTTATTGTGCATGTTATCTGGGTCACAGCTAGGAGAGAAACAAAGAAAAATCTACTTTTTTTCCCCCTCCCATGCAGGTCTTTGTTTAGACAGCGAAGATTTACCACAAGGTCACATAAGGCCTCTGCATTAGTATGGCGGCTGGTGGGAGAGGAGATTTCTGCGCAAGATCGATGCAGACAGAGAGATGTTGCTGCTCATATCCGCTGTCAGGTGAAAATCCTGAGTTTCCAAAATGTCAGCGCATCAAGATCAACAGCCATGTGTTGCTTTTTATTTAATAATACAAAAAGGCTCTGAGATGACTCTATATAAGTGCAAGAGGTATAAAACTTTTGCAACTCCCAACAGTCCTGTAATGTGAGCAGAGACAGTAAAGTCAAATGACCTGAAGTTTATAACCTCCGGCGTCATGTCAAGCCTCTGATTACTGATGGAAGAATTGGGACCATGTATGTGACGCAACGGATGAAATCCAGTGCCGTAGACTTTTTAAAAGTAAACTTCAAGTTTATCACAGCTCGGGTCTTACTTGGTCTAGGTTGGCCAAACTTACTTGGAAGAAATAAAGAAGCTGAATGATAAAATCATTACTTAAAGTGCCCATTTATAGACTTAAAGGAGCAATATATAACAACTGCACCTCAAAAAATGAGTACTGCAGTCCAAATAGTGAGCTGGAGCCATAGACTGTGTATTAAATAGACTGAAATCCTATTTAATATACAATCTATGGCTGAAGCGAGTTGTTTCCCCCACCCTTCTTCTCCCCGGACTCAGGGAAGCTCAGGCAGACTGCAGGAACACTGGAGGAGCACAAGATGAGCACAACACTGTAATTTGATAATAACAAACAACCACAAGTCCTATGCCATAAGTTGATCAGCTGTTTATGACTGTAAATTTTCTGTCAATGTTAAGTTAAGCCCGTTATCTTGAAAACAAAAGCCTACTGCTCTGAAAATACGCACTGAGTTTGGTTACTGCCTGCCTCACTGCCTGCCAGACTCCATTAACATACTGCTTAATTTAACTGTTATAAACATCAAAATGATTACTGTTGATTTATTTCTTACGACTAATGAAGAGAGAATTATTTGGCAAACATTTGGCATTCATTTGAACTCAAATCAACATGAAGCAGGCAAACAATAACTCAAGTTATCGGCTGGAGTAGAAATTTCAAAGGTTGTAGTGTTGCTGTTAGAGAAGCAAGTAATTCAACTTTGCATGTTTCTTTAATATCTGATGACACACCATGGTCATTTTATGAGTTATTACAGTAAATGTATTACAGCTTCTTTCCTTCAACTTCTGGTTAAACTTTGAACTACTGTATTTAACTACTGTACCGCCGAGTGCACTAATCTGACAACACAGCTTTTTTACAACCTGTCTCATTGTCTTGAGTGCCATCTTTTTCACCTCATTGACTTTGTTTGATTGACATGCCACAATAATTGAATTATAGACTTACTGCACCATATACTATATGGACATGACCTTGACCATTTGTGCTGAACTCAGTATCGCCTGTTGTGTTCACATGCCTGTTTTTTAATTAGGGTTGACACCAACATTTTACAGAACATGACCATGAGAACATGAGATGCCAGAATAAACTGCAGTGGCAACGAAAACTGGCAATACAACTAACTTTTTTTGTTGACAGAGCCTGAGAGTCCATTTTATTTAGTTTATTTAATTTATTTGTTTTGTTTGAGCTTTTTTTTTAATTTTTTTTTTTTTATGTTTTAATTGGTACATTTTAATATTTTTTCACATTTTAATTTCAATGTATGAAAATTCTCAAGGATTAAAAAAAAACAATTTCTCTTTGAACGGGTGTACTTGCATTATTATGCTTTTATATTAAATTATGAGTGGCATAAAGTGCTGTAAAATAAAAGTGGTCTTACAATAACATTTATTGCAGTTATTTCTGGGGACGTATATTGTCCAACAAATCAACAAATCAATCAATCACCATGTTGTTTAGTAATGTCATCATCACTGACAGAAATTATGTACATAAATAAGATCCAAGTTGTAATAAAGTAAAAATATCCTATAATAATATTTGGAAAATTGGAGAATACAAAGAAGCTGCTGAACTTCTCCAGCTGTATTTTATTTACTACACCTGAGAAGAGAATTATATCATATTTAGCTCCAGGAGAAGGTAAAAACGGGTTCACTTTGCTCCTTTTTGCAGGTATATAAAAGGATTATTCAGTGAGCGCTCTGACACTGCAAAAAGACTAAGTGCCAGACCACACCAACATCAATTTGCTTCAACAGCTCACTCCAAGCGTTTCCTTTCACACCTGCCCTTGCGTGACTATTTAGAATTATCTTTGCGTTACCATGAATAAAAACATAAGGACATGATGCACTCCTTTATTTAAAACAGGGTGTTGCTGTGGGCAAGTAAAACAATTAATTTCAATTCCAGTCAAAGTTAGCCTGCGGTGAATCTGTCCCTTCTTCATTCTAATTCTCTTTCAGGCTGTGGCCAAAAACCGCTGAGAGGAATGAGGAAGCTTTCATTTTGGCTCTAATTAAAATGGTGACTCCGTCCTGCACACCAAAAACAAGAAAATAAACAAAGAAAGCACAATGCATCAAGCGCACAGGAAAGAAAAGCAGACATTTAGGAAGGTTCTGTTTAGAGTAACGGTGAAATCGGACCGCTCAAACACAGTCGAGCAGCTTTTCACACAATCCACACACTGAGACCACCATGTCTGGGATTTATAAACATGTAGAAAGGCTGGGGGGACACAAGGGGCCAAAATCCTTCATCCATGAGCCACATGGCAGAGATGGGGATTTCCTTAGCTTAATAATTGTAGATTTTTTTTTTCAGCAACCTGGGAAAAAAAAGCTCCAGCAGATTGACAGCAGTAAACAGCAGAGCTGTCGTCCGCTCAGCAGAGATGGACTAAAATCTACTGACAGAGCCTGACTGACAGGAGGGAGTGTAGGAAGAGGGAGAAGGTTAGAAGGAGAAAGGGACGAAGAAAAAACCCCTTGAGCGAGGGCAAATGTCCAACATATGGACACGTGTAAAGACCAGGTGGAAGGAGCGGAGGACAGCAGAGGTCCCGAAGTGATTTTTCTTAAAGTGGTTGCTGTGCATGGATAATCTGTCTTTGAAAGTCAGAGTCTGTGGCCCAAAGCCGGTTTCAAAATCCAGGTTCTACGTGGCTAAAATATATTGGAAAAAATCTCTTTTTGAAGTAAATGTGAGAATGATTACTGCTGGAATTAATGTTTCTCTGGGCTGCAAACATTCCCAGGTGTTGTTAGTTTAGTTTCTTTTTTCCCTTGGACAGTTTGAGGTTATGTGTCTAATAAGAAGCAGTGTCACGTTTAGCAAACCACAATGTAAAGAAAAAACAAAGGAAATCAGATCAGCGAAAATCGATTTCACCCGCAGGCCTGCACCACGAAACAAGTTCAATACAACAAGGATACATTTTCATTCTTTGGCTTCAGTAAGCCTAACAAATCCAATCATGCTAAGCAGCCACACGGCAGTGGTTATCAACTCAACTATAAGTCAATCCAGGTTTTCCCAGTACAGCCACGAGCAAATGCATAAATTAATAGGTTTAAAATGTCACTGCCTCATTAGGGCATGATTACATCTGACTATACTTACATTTATGTATTCCATTAAACATGTTGAGTTAATGTCTTGCTTAGATGTATTCTTACTGTGTTTATGACAATTTTAGCCTTCTTCTTTCAGCTGCCACCCCAGAGGTGTCAAACGGACTTGAGAGCAAATAAGATAGAGAGAAGTCGGTAAGTAGGCTAAAGTACAGTGATTCAATCAGTCTCTGTTGTAGGATAATATTGGTATGTTGAGCACAATGAAATGGCTTTGACATTGCTTGACACATAGGAGTGGACCCCTGCTGCTCCTGCTTGTATAAAAACTGGCCCTCTCAGACCCTCTCACAATCTGATCTCTACGGGATCTTCTATGAGTGGTGATGCCATTTTCCAAGAAAATTGCTTGGTCAGTAGGCGGTGCTTTTATATGCACTAATCTGTTGCATGATCACTATGCTGAAAAGTACACCTGCACCCTTAAAGACAAAATAGAAAACTTCCTAACAGGATGTTGGATCAATCATTACTTGACACACAAGTCTACGTTACACATTGTTGAGATTTGGGGGGTGTGACCTCAGGGTGTCACAAGCACCAATACTTTGGTACCAAGTCTATGCCAACATTTTGAAAATGTCACAGTACTTGTTTTTTTTATTGTACTATAGGTACTGGAGAATCAGTTCTTCTGGACATGACAAGGACAGCATAAACACTTATAAGTGCAGTAGTCTGCTGTTAAATGCCAGCAGAAGGAGAAGAACCCCTTCAAGCACTGAACAACAACAACTACACGTGCAAGACAGCGGCATGTGCAGCTGCAGCAACAGCTCCACTTTGACTCGTCCCAAAGAAAAAGCAGTGATGCATGGATCGACCCAGTTAACCCGCGGGCAAGCGGTTTCGGATCGACTGGTTGGTCAAGTGACAAAGCAGCGGTCAGAATCTTCCTTACACCTTGTCTCTATCACCCCCACAGCCAAACACGCACACACGCTGGCTGCAGCGGTGCACACAGCAGCGCATCCAGTGCGCTCTGTCAGCTCAGCTGAAAGCACAACAAAACAGGTTAAATCTTGAAACTGTGGAGTCTGTTTTTTTTTCTACAGCGTGCAGCCAAACACCAGACTAAAAAAAATACAGTATAGCCCCAAGATGTGTACTACTACTATTCAGTTAAAATAAGAAGGGAAAAACAGGGAAAGAATGAGAATAAAAAGCAACAGACTTAAAGTCTGAGCAGAAATCCGTTTTGCATTACTTTCCCTACATGGCAACATGCTCTCCTGACAGTGATTTGTGGCAGGCTGAGTAACTCTCCACCTCAGTCTTTTGTCCTAAAAGCTCAGAAGAGTTTTTAATTCAGGTGGCAAAGAAAAGCAACAATGGCTTTTATCCTTGTTTTTGTTTTTTTACCCTGGTATCGAATTAGGTATTGAGAATCGTGGAAATTCACTAGTGTTGGTATCGACTGCTAAATTTCTGGTATCATGACCCACAGTAACTCATAACACCCTTCTCTGTTTAGGTTTGCAGAGACATTTACATCCATCTCAGTAGGAGCACAGGTGATAAATTTGTAGAGAAAACAATGAAAGACAACAGAATGGACAAATACACAAACGCTGTCTGAAGTACTGAAGCTGTTACCGTTCTGTGTGAGCTTGGTGGAGCAAACCAGGGTGGCGATCTGGAAGGAGTCCTTGCTGATGGTGCAGTTGCCCAGGTTCTGGGTGCTCTTCCCAGTGGCGGAGTATCCTTTCTCCTCCAGCTCCAGCTTCGTGGCAGGTAGGTTCAGGTACAGAGACAAGTCCTCCAGCTTCTTTGCTTCTGCCTGTTTTTTTTCCGGGAAGAGACTCAATTTATCAGCAAGTTTACAATTTACAGCTCAGCTAGTTCAGGGAGCTCATTAATTTCCACAGAATAATTGAAATTCATATCTGCTGTTTATATTGTAATGAACTGTTTTGTTCTATTACTGCGGGTTTTTAAAGATGCCTTGTGTATGCCATCATTGAACCAGTGTTTTTCTGCCAGTTGTTGCACGTGAGGGTAAAAACAAGCCTCTCTGCCAAACAGCAACCTTGACTGACAAGGACAACGCAAAACATAAAAGAAAGAAAAATCTAACTGGAGGAATTTTTCCCACATTAACTTTTTAATTAACATAAATGGGCACCGTAACGCAAAGGTTTCATTATACAAGGGATTTTAATTGGGAAGTAATTTCATTTCACTGTGGGGGCTGATGCGTACCAACTGCACAACCCTCCATAGAAGGCACTGAAACTGTTATTATGGCAGCTACTAATGAGAGAGACCAGTTTTTCACCTACTGTAGGAATCATTTCTGTTGGTCATGTCATGAGGAGCGTGGGCCGGCGCAGCGGGTAGCCTGGAACAAACGCACCAGAACCCCACAGACCGAATAATAATATGATATTTCCCACTTACCTTGTACACGATGAGATCATGCTCGCCGTCCCTCAGAGTCGTCCCATCGTATCTCATCAACTTCACGAAAGACAAGGCAAAGATCTTCTCTGATTTGTCTTTGGCTGTGGGAGGAAGAAGAAAATCGTGTGAGAAAGACAGAAAACCACAAAATGGGAGATTTGAAATCGACTGTGGCCACGCCTACTTTACTTTCTTTTTTTGTACAAAAGTGTGCTTTTGCGCCTACACTTTCTGTGTTTATATGGAAAAAAAAGTGCATCTTCAGGAAATCAAACAACATAAGAGCTGTTAGAGCGAGGCTCCGTTGCAATAAACCATGCTGCATGGCTGCCTTTACAACAACTCATTAACAAACAAGCAGACAAATAAAACAGATTAATCCCAAAAGTAAATCTCAGCACTACAGGCCCTGAGTCAGCTCCTGAGTTGGCACAGGACTCTACTGGCTCTACCTTTCCCTCCCGGTGTCTGAATTAACGCAGTGACTGTATCTGTGCATGCGCTGTTTGCCTAAATGAGGCAGACACACACATTACGCTACATCTACTGTGTAAAGAGCAATTACACATGGGTGTGAATTAACTGTGCGAGGTAAAGAGCAAGTGGGAGGTGCAATGACATGAATTTAACAGTTAATTACAAGCTGATACATCCAGTATCTGAAAATGTATTTGATCATTATATAAATAAATGAGATTTGCCGTTTTAACGAGCATATTTCAAAAGAAAGGAAAACTCTACTGTTTTTTTTTTTAAGAATTTATTACTGATATTAAAGCAACAAGGTTTGGACTAAAATAAAAAAAACCTCAAAACCTTTCCTCACATCAAAACTGTTACTGTAAATGCATTTGCACATTCCTTCATACCCACAGAAATCAATGTATGTTGTCATTTTGCTTATTTTACCAGCTGTTTATATTAACATTGATTATAAGTCCTGATCATGACTATTTAATGCTTGCTAATTTATTAACACATGTACTCCTCTGAGCCTTCAGGAAAACTGGCAGAAACCTGGCCACAATCGACTTGTAGTGAGTCTTCTTATTCTTTCAGCAGAGCAATGAATTCATTACACAATAAACACACTGGTTTATTACTTGTTGCAGCTACCAAAATAAATAAATACTGACAGTCTATTTTCTCTGGAATTGGTGATTTTCTTAATCAGCTTTCCGTGTCTGTGTCTTTATCTTCGAGAGAGACATCTTGAAGCTTGCTGTTAGCTTAACTAATGCGAGTTTCTGCAGCTCACCAGTCCAGAGTGCTTGAAGTTTGAGGCTGTGAGGCTTGACTGAGCAAATGACAGCCGTGGAGTGGCTGTAGTCCTGCTGCAGCCAATCACAGCACATAGGCGCTTTAAAGAGACTTAACCTATACCATACAGGCTCAGATGAAACAGTCAATGGTTCAGATTCCGGCTGCACAATTAATCGAAACGGCATTACGGCCAAGTGCAATATCCAAATCATAATTATAATTATTATGAAATGCAGTAGTGCTGCAGTGATGTCCTGACCTAAAAGTCTTGCTCTTCAGATGCAGATGTTTGTTTGGTACAGACGCCCAAAATCATTATCTTTTTAATAGTTTTTGGGGGGGTTTTTTTTCAGTAAAAATGAAAATTGTAACACAAAAATAATTTTGTCATATCTCAGATATATGCACCTTAGTTTTCATATCACACACAGCCTGACAGAAAAATTAGAAAATGAGAAAATTAGGCCACAGGAAAATTAAAAAGGGCCACATCTGGAGCGCAGGCCATAGGTTGAATGGTTCTGATGTAGATGAACCACCAAATTAAGTTGAAAATCAAATATATTCAAATTCAAGCATATTCCTAACTTTGAATACATAACAGTTAAAAATCCCAGTTTTCAAAACTCTGTATGAACCCTGAAGCCATTTTGTGTGTTCACTTCCTGTTTGCATATGAATTTGCACTTGATCCCAGGGCTGCAGCTGTGAACGGTTTGTATAATCCGGCCAGCGTGGAGAAAAGATGCTCACTGCTTGTGTGCTCGTGGACGCACATGTGTGTGACTGCATTTGGGGATGTAGAGAGGAAGGGCTGTGTAAACAAGCCAGAGAGTTATGACTTTGTCCTGTAACCAAGCGTTTGGATAGGACCACATATATCATCATTGTGGATCAACAAGCCCAAATTTACGTGCAGGGAGACATGATTCATGGAAGTATCTTGTGCATTCTATCTGCATAAATCCCCTCATTGGTTTGCTGCCTGCAGCCTCGCCGGTGAATAATTGCTGGGCCGGCTTGAGAGAAACCAGTGGAGGGAAAACACTGTATGCATGCCACCCAGTAGAGAAAAATGTATTTGTGACTTCCTCAGGAGAGCAGAAGACTCAAAACGCCGCATTTCACAGGGAAAAAAGGTCACTTTCAGGACAGAGCTACTTTTTACAGCCAATCAAAGTCAAGTTTGTGTGAAAGTTCTGCAGACTTCCACCTCTAAGGTGGGCTGTCACTTCAGATTTATGTTGAGTGTACTGTGCCACATTTTCAAGCCTACCCTCTACCCCACTCACCAGGTAGTGGCATAATGACAGATGAAACAGAAGTGAAAAGATGGCGGGGATCTCTTACAGCCGTGGCGGCATCTGTGATAGCAGCCATCAGTCTGATGAGGCCTGACAATGTTGGAGTGGTAGTCTGATGCACTGCGTTAGCGCTGGCCTGATTCTGAACCAGGGGGGCTGAGATACTGAGCACATGAGCTCGAGTAGCGGCATTGATGAGCAGCTCTGTCACTCTGCGTTTCTGCTGAAAGTTCAGCACTCGCTAAGAGCGGCGGAGGAATCAGGAAGGACACAGGCACAAGATGACAGCAGAGGACTGAAAGGACTTCATCTGACGGAGCGTCTCTGCTTTTCTTCTAACACTCTTCACGCTTAGAGAGGTGAAGTATTTCCCTGTTTGCTCAGAGAAGTCGTTTGCCAGCACAATGCAGACATAAGCTATTATCTGCATTACAAAGATTAATATCACAAGCCCCTTTTCCACACACATGTGCTGGCTGAATCTACACTCTGTCTGTGAGAGCCGTAGAAAGAGATACACACACATACACACACAGACACACACACACAGAGATTGCTTCAGCTGTGTTCACATTATTAGTATTCACAGTAATATTCACATATTATTTGTGCTACAGAATGTAACTGCTGTGAACAAACAATCAGAAAATAATGTTTTATTTCTGATTCACTCCTTGGTCTCGCTAATGCTCACTATGCTAATGCTCTTTTTTTTTTTTATATGATACATAATGGGAATTAACATTAACGGAAATTAGCAAATAACATCTTAACAAACAGATCTCTTTTACTTCATCTTCTGAACATAAAATGACACGTGTGCTCAGACTTCCGGGAAAATATTTCCTCTGATCTGCGGAAACAAACTAGTAGCTGCTGATTTTACAGTTCTAACACTTCTGTTACTCTGGCTCCACAGTGAAGACCTGCAGCAACCTCAAAAGGTTCAAAATTCAAATTCAATATTCCCAGTGGGTTTAAAAAATACAGCCAGGGGCTCCATTAATTTTGTCTAAATCTTATTTTATTTATTATTTTCTTATGGATCTAGCTTGCCAAGCAGTAACAGCTTAATGTAACAGTTTACTTCAAAAAGAATTTTATTTTGTACGTTTATATGCAGTATAGCAATGATGCTGCTGAAATAAAACTCAGAAAGACTGACTGACAAGTGATGTGCATGGTTGTTGGAAACATCAGTCATGATATACAGAAGTAATACTGAATCGCAGTGCTTAAGAATTGCAATACATATCCAATCTGCATCCAAGTATCTTGGCATCATTAAATCGAGAGACATCGTCCCAGCCCTAGAAGCCAGATATTAAAGTGGGTTCATCCTCAACTACTGATTCAGAGCAGAAAAAACAGGAATTGGCTCGATGCCTGCACACATGCAAACAATCAGAAACTTGGATAAAGTTAGATTCATGTGCACAGGGATATCAACGGCCAGGTGTCACTGACAGGGAAATACAAGGCACACAAATCCAAATAATCAAGTCATTACACGTTTTCAGCATGCCCCTCTATTGTCCATTGTCAGAGACAAGTTAAAGTTTGGCAGCATCAGCATGCCCCTGCAGTCCCACAGTCACTTGAGGTGAGCCAGTTTCTAAAGCAACCGTTACAGCGAGATAACAGCGAGTCACAGACTTTCAAAGACATGCCTAGTAACAGTGTTAACTGCAGAAGCAAGGTGCCGAGCATGACAAGAAGGCTCTCCAAGTGGATTATGAGCCAGCACTGAGCGCTGAGACCTGTCCGTTTCCTCCAACCCACCTGCATGCAGGTGAGAAGCAAAATGAGCTGAAGGGGTTTTGGAACGTGGCGGATGGCGACAGCTGCAGATCACTTCACCGGGGAAGAGATACACTTTCCCCTGCTGATATCCTCCCAGTTCTGTTTTGCCTTCTGTGCCATATGAATTGATTGTTTAGAATATACACCTGTCATGGCTCCTATCACCCCTCCAAAATCCTGTTCCCTGCACCACTCCTGCTGCTGGAGGGATGGCCTCGCCATGTGGTGGGCAGATGGGATGGCAGGTCTGCCAGTGCGCCAGGCTTCCCTGCCCTCTACACCCCCAAAATTAAAAAGGATGTTAAAAAACAGAAGGACATACAACACTGGCTGCATTCAGCGAGACACTGGTCCCAATAAACAAACGAGCCCCCTCAGGCATTTTTCACATCCCAGCTGTAGTCTCTGACAAGCCACTCCATGATGCCGCTTTGTGCAGGGGCAGACTAATGCCTCTGATTAATGTGACAAAGGGTGAGCTTCAAAGTATTTATCACCGAGCAACACATCTGCTTGGATTGGATATCTTCCATTATTTTGTGCCGTGGATAGATTAGCAGCCAATTGTGCAGCTGGTCATCGGCTAAACTGATTATTTACAGGCTGACATTCGTACTCACAGTCCTGCGATGAGCGGTGGCGAAAGGTGAAGCGCAAGTGGCTCCGGTTCACGTCTTCAATAGGAATGGCAACCTGAAGTCGGGGGAAAGAAAGGGACGGTGTGAGACATCTACACACATGAACACACACCCACAGAACAGATTTTTAAGCGACACAGATTTTAAAACTTTACAGAAATGAATTGAAACCAGTGGCAAGTATTGGTACGAGTGATTATGATCTTAAACATGTCCTTTAAAGGGTAAATGCAGTTTTTTTCAACCTAGGCTCTACTTTCCCACATTTTTGTGTGACGAATAAGAAAACCATTTTTGAAACCGGTCCAGTATTGAGGGAGAGCGCTGCAGCCGTCAGAAACATAAATGGGCTGAGACGTAATCCCTCCGGGCGCTGTCAAAGAACGTCCACTAAAAGCGCTCAGGCTCAGATTGTTATTGTACTATAGTGTCTGACAGCATTATGAAAAGGAGAGACCTTTTTTAGAGAGTAAGATCCTTTTTTTTTTTAAACCAGTAATGGCTGTTTTATTACTCTTGTCAAACTAAGCAAACTCCCTTTGCAAAACTGTAATTTTAACATCATCGTCTTCATCATTTTTTTGGTAGCAAAAAAGAAAAATCTTAATTCACCAAGGTGGATGTGAAAAAAACCTTGGCTTTACACGTCATTTCTCCCTGCTGCTTCCCTGATGATGTCCAACCTCCCTCTCACTCCTTTCCCAATATTTTCACATCAGTAAATAAAGGGGTTTATTGCAACCAACCAACCAGAGTTGTTGATTATTTGAACACTGGGAAGATGAGCCAAGACGTTTTCGGTGAGTCTTGTTGTCTTTCTGTAAAGCTTGAATGACAATAACGTTAAAATTACAGTTTGCAAAGGGAGTCTGATTAATTTGGCGAAAGCAATAAAACAGCTGTTTCTGGTTAAACAAAACTTACTTAGGTCTTTAAAAAAGATCTTTCTCAGTAGCGATCCTTTCCCACAATGTTGACAGACAATTATAACAACAATCTGTGCCTGTCAGTGGAATAAATAAGCAGTTTTTAGGCCCTGAGCAGACAGAGAGCATCTGGCAGGTTGCAAAACGCAAGGCACCCTGCACTGCCTGTTTTTAAGCTTAACAGTTTAAATGCTTTAAATAAAACACTTACCCAAAATATGAAGTGCCACACAAAGTTGCCACCAGGCTGTTGTTTTTCAAATTATGGTGCTCTACGGTTGTTAAAGTCATAAAGCTACGGGTATTCAGCAACAGGCACTAGTAACTTGTCCACAATTATTTCCAAAAATGTGTCAAATTTATCTTCACCACCAAAGAAGGCTCATATTTTAATTAACACAATTGGACAAAAGAAAAGAAAGACGGGCTTTTTTTTTTGCCTTGACTATTTAATCTACTGAGCTAATATTTACCGCTGTCAGTCTACACTTCAAAGCTTCATGGGTGAATATTCAAGAGAAATCACAGTCTTCACTCTACAAATTACTGGTGATGGAAATCCGTGTTGCGATGAATAATAGATTTAAGAATCATATCAAAGGGCGGTATTTCAGTCAAGGTGGAAATAATGACTAAAATATTACTCAACATAACAAAGAAAAATTATGCAGAGGTAGAAGTGAGGAGATAAAAAACACACCTTTATTGTTTCAAACCAGCGCGGCTGCTTCACTTGGTAGTAGATGACAGATTTGTACTCATTGATGCCTTCGTCTCCAGCTCCGGGGAAGATCACATTCTGGATAAAGATTAAGAAAACACACAGATGAACCTAATGAACAATGTGACTGGTTATCTGGTTATACTGGCACAGCTGTAGGTTTATTCAAATCGAAAAAATCATGATGGCTGAGTCATAAGCGCCGTGTCAAAACATTAGCACAATCGCAGCATGTGGAAAATTGACTGGCGCTTATTCCATAAAATGGAGTCTCTGCCTAAATCTGGAAGAATGGCCTTTAAAAGGCTGGATGCAGTTTGTGCAGGAGCACCTGCCTGTTGGCCGTCAATCTCATGACAGCATTGTGGAAATAAGAAATAAATTAGAAATTAATTATTAAAGAAGGAGGGGCAGTGGCTCCCGTGCACTGAGAAGTGGAGGGAAGCCAGGTGCAGGGAGGCGGACCAGCTGGTGCTGATGGATCCAGCCATGCAAATTGGTCTTCCTAGTGGGTCCCCGGAGTTTCTACAACAGGTCAGGGTGCGTATGTAAAATACTACGCAGACCCGTCGGGGATTTGGCACGAGGGACAGAGCGACAGCGGATGGCACGCATGCCTTGTTTCCTATCAATCTGCGCTCAGCCAGCCTACCTCTTTTCCTCCCACTACTCCAGCTGACTCCCTGGCCCTGCTAGTGTGCTGCAGCTAAAATACTCCAACACTAATGGCTTCTGACAACCAGCAATTATGAGGAATAACAGGCTCCCGTCTCCCCCAAGCCACGCTGAGCAGATCTGGGGGGCAGGTGCTAGCTCTACAACTCAGGCCCTCCACTAAGTGGCCAAGATTCATGACAGCTTCAGATTTTGGATGAGGAGAAAGTGGCCGAGGTCTAGCCGCGGGTGAGAGGGGGTTTTGTGGGGGTGTGCTAATATGTCAAGGTGATAAGAAGTCACTGTCCAAACTCTCACTACACAACATCACAAATCCTCTTTGAGACGGAGGAGGGATGACAAAATCCAGAGGCACAAAGAGACTAGAGAGACAGAAAGACTAAAGACAGGGAAGAATGGAGGGGATAAGAAGGCTGAGACAGAGGCAGACACATCCAGAGAGAAAGCCACAAAAAGTTAAACTTAAAAAGTAAACCTGTTATGAAACTTGGCTCAATATAAGAGTAATTATATTCAGCTATTTTCAAGTGTCTGGTGTATGAAGGCTGTTTTTTTTTTTTCATTTACATAAATGGCTTGATGGAAGAAAAAAAAACTTGTTCTTCTAAAATAGCTGTTGTGATCTCAATCTAGGGTTAGGTTAATTTAAGTCTGTGGGAAGCAAATTTGGAGATTTTCTTCTAACATGTTAGAAAATAATAACACATGAAGACACTGAGAGCTATGTTGTACTGAATTGTGGAGTTTAACTGTTTCTGTGTTCAGGATTTTCTGACCTGAAATCACAGCTCGATGACGCACTGGAGCCATACGTATCCTAGCACTATATGAACTAGACCGCATTAGCATTTAGCATTAGCAGTGCAGGTGATAAAAAGACCTGTACCCCCCAAAAAAATTAATTTTATATACTTTTACATAAATATTACTTCATATATGATTTTTTTTTTTCATTATTCAAACTTAGCTAGGTGGTTAATTATACAATATTACACAAGAGGGTGTGTTTTAGCGGCATTCACGGCATCACTATCATGCTAACAAAGACATTTAAGCTCAGCGGCTCATGTAATTATACAGCAGGTTACCTACAAACTAAAAGATATCATCAAAACGTATTCATAATGTGGGGCAATTCACTCTCAAACTAAAAAAAAACTTTTTGCTAGCGTTATCTCTGTGGTCCTGGAAATGCATAGGGTCTGACTAATAACTGGAAAACAGTCAGTCACGTCAGTAGAGCTCCTGTGTAATTAAACCTAATTTACCACTCCAGTGATCCTTAGCAGTGACCAAGCAACAGAGATAATTTCTAGCCCCTGTTGAGTCTGCTACCTAACTTGAGCTAATGCTAGTGCTCTCTAGAGATCGTGGGATTTCCCAAACTAAATAAATACCCTGCATACAAACACAAAACTGCTTTGTTAGCTCAAACCTGCTGTAAAAATAATTCTTCCATCAACAGATTAAGCTAGCACCTACGCAAACTTCACATTTAAGCTAGGTGCTCTATGTCACAGACTAACCAGCGCACAGCTGATGGAGGGTGGTGGTTTCTGTGTGATCCAAACATTTCCAATATGTCAAAATGTATTGAAAAAGATAGATTTCCAACATCCCCATATTCCATTTTTGTTGCTATTTAACCTTTTCAAAAACAACTATCATAAAAACATCATTCTCAAACCATTTAAAACATTAAAGTGACAGACAGGAAATGACATCTGTCATCTCAGACACAGAATTTCCTCTCAGCCAATTAAAATTCAGGAAGGAAGAGGGAGAATTTAAGCAATTAGCTCTGATCCCTGGGGAACCGAACAGATGAGACTTCTGTGAAAAGTTGCAAGACAAGATGTTGAAGGGGGCTCCAGCGTTGCAGAAACAACATGGGCACGACACCCATGTCAATGTCATTCGATCACTGTCGAGTGATGTCAGTGACTCCAGTTATTACAGTCAAAAGGCTCTGACGGTGCAACAGCCAATTCATGCACAATGTCTTAATACAGTAGAGCTGTTTCTGGATGATTAAAATACCAGTATACATGGTATTTCATGGTAATTCTGAGCCTAGAATATAGATAAAATTACAAATACGCTCGTCTACAAATAGAGGTCAGATGTCGGTAACAAAACAGAAGATGATGCACTAAATATTATAAAGTTTAAAGTTTTAAAGGATGCATTAAAAAGTGCACTGCAATCGTAACATCCGAAAATAATCACAATGACGATCACCGCTTTCTGCTACTTCAGGACAGAATTTACAGTATAATCACTACATTCTTACACTTCCACGGCCTGCTGGGCCAAATCACAGACGAAGCCTCTCAATCTAACACTAATGTGTATAATTGAGGCAGGCGGGGGTAATGGCGCTCGTTGCTGATTCACTGCAGGGGGCCTCCTCATGACTAGGGGTCTGTTTCCTCAAATCACTCTCTTGTAACTTCTACTCTCAGTCCAAGTACACAAGTACACTGAGCACAGATATGATAGCATTAAAGGGATAGTTGGGGTTTTTTGAAGCGGGGTTCTGTGATGCACTTATTCATAGTCAGTGTATTATCGACAGAAGATGGCAGTCGACATGCCCCTTGTACCACCAGTACCCTTGCTGCTTCTCCAACTGGATGAGTACCTCAAATAACCCCCCAGAATCCGAACTATACTGTAAATGCTTTGCAACAAAATATTAGGTAACTCTTAACTTAATGCAAATGAATGCATGATCACTACAAACACTGGCTCCAAATATCAGGACGCAGTTAAATCACAACTCTCAACCACAACTGGAACATCATTAAAACCGAACATTCACAGACATGTGAGCACGCACTCCCACAGACACACACCTCATGCCCCAGTTCTTCCCACACATACTCCTCTTGTCCAACCGCTCTAAACCTCTCATATCCCCCATTAACTGATGGCCTCTGCAGAACAAGAGGTAAAGTCAAGCAGGGGGTGACAATAATTAAACATCAGAGAAAGGGGTCACTGGCTGGAGACTCTAGATGAAACAAAGGCTTTATCAGGACATTAGACACTGATGGGCTGGCAGATGATTAAAAAATAAAAAAAAGTAGACAGCAGCACTCGGATGTTAAAGTCCATTAAACATTCTCCAACTTGCAAACCGGCAGCTAACATAATGATTAATGTGGATTTGTTTGTTTCTTTCTGGTGTTACGCTCCAAACTTGAATGCCAGACTTTCCGATGAATGCCTACAACAGGTCCAGTGAAATTAAAATTAATTGCTGACCAACAACAAAATATAATTAACTGATCTCTGTGCCAATGGCCGCGAATTTCATCCAAATATATTTGCAACTTTTTGAGACAGCTTGCAAACAAACAAATAGACAGGGGAGAAAATTATGCTTCTAACTTCATTATCAAAGGTAATTATACCTGAAGGGGAATGCTGATTCAACATCTTTCGGGCCTTGCAACTTTCAGACTATGCTGCCCATATTGCTTGTCCTTACTGTATGTTTGGGTCTGTAACTGACTCTGACAATGATAAAGGTTGATACCTGCAGTGGTGAGCCAGATTTTAGGCTAGTCAATCAACCACAAAGCACCAATATTGCATTCTGTCTTTTTTTTTTTTGACAGGTGGCATTGCAAAGGCGCCCGGTCTGGCCTGTGTATCACACTGTTTTATAGGAGTCCTGGTCAGTTAAGCAGCGTGCTGAGCTGTGTGAGATTAAAGAAAGCCTGCTAAATCACAGACTGTCTGAGAAAGCGATCGGCTATGGCACTTTGTGTCCTGAATGCTGAGACTGAGCTGAAACCCAGGAAAAATATACCAGAGAGGCACAAAACCAAATTCCAAAAAAGGTGGGATGTTGCGTAACTAATGATCTGCTGAAGCTTTTCGACCAATATTCAGTAGAACACAGCACAAAGACAAGATGTTTGTCGCTGAAACTGATTAACTTAACTATTTTTTAAACACTTATTCTGAATTTGACGGTGGCAGCACATTTCAAAAAAAGTTGTTTACCACAGTGATACCTTTTCTTTTAACAGCATTCAGTAAGTTAGGAACAAGTTTGGGAACTGAGGACACTGACTGTTGAAGTTTTGAAAATGAAATCCTTTCTCATTCTTGCTTGATATATGACTTCAGGGGCTCGACAGTCAGTGGTCTTTGTTGTCGTATTTTGAGCTTCATAATGCACCACACATTTCCAAAGGGAGACAGATCTGGACTGCAGGCGGGCCAGTCTAGTACCGTCTGTCTCTTACTACAAAGCCAAACTGTTGTAACAAAACCAAAACCCTTATGTACCCTGCAGCATTAACGGGGCCTTCGTAGATGTGACAGTTCCATGGGCACTAACAAACCCCCATACCATCACAGATGATGCCGGCTTTTGAACTTTGGTTCTGGTAACAATCTGGATGGTCCTTTTCCTCTTTAGCCCAGAGGACAAAACATCCATGATTTAAAAAAACAATCTGAAATGTGGACTCATCAGACCACAGCACACTTTTCCACTTTGCATCAGTCCATCTGAGATGAGCTCCAGCCCAGATAAGTCAGTGGTGTTTCTGGATGTTGCTGATATACGTCTTTCTCTTTGCACAGTAGTGTCTTCACTAGAGTTGTAACTGATCCCAAGCCTATGTATTAATGTCTTTTACACAATCATGTGGGGTTTTAGTGCAGCCTTGCCCCTTACATGCAGAGATTTCTCTGGATTCTCCGAATCTTTTAATGATATTATGGACTGTAGATGGTGAAATCCCTAAATTCCTGCAGTTTTATGTTGAGAAGTTGTTCTGTTGAGGCAGTTTCAGGCAGTTTTTCACAAAGTGTTGTACCTCACCCCATCTTTGCTTGTGAACGGCTGAGCATCTCAAGGATTCCCCTTTAAAACCTAATCATGATACTATCAACTTTAAAATTTGCCTGTTTACTTTTGTTGCCCCTGTCCCAACATTTTTGAAACATGCTGCAGGCATCAAATTCAGAATGAGCGTATATTTTTATCAGTTTCAACATCAGTTTTTTCTTTCTTTTGGGGGGGGGTGGATTGTAATTTAACATTCCTCGGCCTTACCTCCAGTTTCTTGCCGTCCTCGTCATAAACGGACATGGTCACCTCAACGTTTTTGGGCGTGGTCTTGCTCCCCTTGTCAAAATCCCCCTGAACCAGAGTCACGTAGATGTCGTTTCGCACGTCACCTTTAGGAAGCAGAAAGAAGCAGGGCCAAATGAGAGGAAATCCTCACTTCTTACAGTCTTCGTAGTGCCCGAGGTTCATGCATTTATTCATTCATTTTTAATGAATATTACTGCATAAGTCATTACATTTTAGGTGGCGTAAGTGGATATTTGGCACCATTTACTTTATGGCCGACTTCAGTCCATTACATAACTAATGTCTTAATCAAACCTTAATGAAGTATGATATGTTCTTTTCTCCCTGATTCACATTTTCTAAAATTGTAATTCTAAATCACTTCCTGGATGAATGATGTGTTCAACCAATCACATTTTTAAAAGGAGACTTGCAGGGACAGTCAGCTGAGGTAAAGCTTTAAAAAAAAAAAAAAAAAAAAACTCAACCTGGCATGATGATCTCAGGGAAGCCCATCTTGCGAGCCACAGCTGTTGATCGGTCCACCAGGTGAGGGAAGTCCTTCCGAATCTGATGGATGTCTCCGGGGAGCAGCTTCAGAGTCACCCACAGGCCTGGTGACGCAGTCAAGGCGCAGAGGGGGGAGGGACCAACAGGATAACGTCAGAAGGAGACAACATGGGAGCAAACTGCCCCAGGAAAATACTAAAAAGAGATTTCTTCCAGTGTTTTCAGTGACATCTAACAGCTCTAGGGCAAGACACTAAATAGAAGCTACCCACAGGAAAATATAATAACAGAGGGAGAAAGGGCCTGTGTGTTTTTTTCTTATGCTCTGTTAAAAGTACAATATAATTGGGTGTGCATAAGAATGAGAAAAACTACAAAAATGACAGAACACGTATTGGGCCAAGATGGTTGATGCCTGCTTGAGATCTATCATATTACCTGTATATCCTTTATGCAAGTCTCATTGGACTAAATATATCGTCACTGAAATTCCCACACAGACATAGAATCTGGAATTAAGTTAGCATATTAGCACTTCTAGGCCTGTAGTTAACACGAGACATTTTCATGTTTTGTTCTCCAACATAAAATATGTCAGTAAATTCAAAAGTGGTGTTCCTTTGTGAAGAGTATCTTGCTAACAAAACATGTACATATCAGGAACTTTTGCTCGCCACGGAGCTTAGTTTCTGCGCTAATCCAAAAAAAAAAAAAAAATCCCATTTGCTTTTTGTGAAGGGAGCTAGAGCGATGCTAACTTCAGGGTTAGCCTACAAAAGTATGTCACCCTGCAACCACTCCATTGGCTCAAATAAAAGTGCTGCTTCTGAGCAGGAATACTGGGAGGAACAAAGAAGCAAATGTTTGGTACTTGGTAACTAAATGAGAAAATTTGGAAAAATATATACATACATTTTCTGACCCACTGCAAAAAAATCATGATAATGTCCCCACTGCCACAGACTTCTTCTACAGGCACTCATAGTTTTTTTTAAGGTGACATTTATGGTAGAATATTCAAATTTTGCAGTAATTCCCAGACTTAAATAATTGGTCTTTGAAAACCTGAGAGTGTGAAGTTTGAGACGAAACTGTGTGGCTCTGAATAATTCTGAACCAAAACGGCCTTCAGGGGACTTTCGTGGGTCATATTTCCTCACAATTTAAGGCAAGTAGCTGCTTTGCTTTGCTTTTCTCCTGGCTGGGAGGAAAAGCTTCTTTTCTGCAGACACTGCATGGCATGCCAGCTCAACCACACTCACTCTTAATATTCTCTCAGGGAAAGAAAAAAAAAAAACAAAGCAGCAAAGATAGAAACTTCTGAACAAGTCTGAAAATGACTGAAAACAAAGGCGCCCAATTAAAGCAGTCGTCCTGTAGCGTGGCCCCTTCAGAGGCCACCAAAATGAGCGGTGCCTGCGAACCCTGAAGCTTTTCTCACTTTCACTTTACAGGCTCCATATTGTTATGAGTGACACATCTCTCACTAGCCAAGCTGGAAGCCTTTTGATATGCAAGCGTGACCGAAACAGCTGCTCTCAGAGCTCCGCTGTTCTCCCCACTGTGGGTCGGAGCAGACCTGACATTTATCCAAGTACATCTTCATAGGGCATGACAATACCATGGAGGCTGTCATGTCCCCCCCCACCCTCTCCCCGCACAAATCCCTTAGATGGCTCATGTTGTTCTTCTAACCGCAGATGTCAAATCACTGATAAGATCTAGTTCTTTGCAGAAGACTCGCCCGCTTAATTAACAGCTGGATTACTTAGATCCTGTAGCCATGGTGATGAGGGCAACTATTTATAGTATGTGCAGTGATTTATAGTGTGAGCACTTGACAAAGAACTCTGTTCTTATTAACAAGATGAACAGCTCCAACACCCTGCCAATGTGTTGGGGGGTAATGGTTCTTTGTATGAACAGATCTATGATGTAGTATGAAAGAAAATTACAACACTTCAGTGAGACGCAGTTAACCAATTAGCCAGCCAATGAGGAGCTGAATGAAAGTGAACACCTGGTCTCTTGAGGTGCCGGCTTGCAGACACGGTGGATGTGAAACAGAGGAGGTGAAAGCTGTGCACTCACAGCTCTGATACAAACTTTATTCTATTAACATTTTTGACAGACAGTGCAACCCTCAACAAGTTTCCTGAAAAAGGCCATATGTGCTAAAACACCAACATATAGAAATTAAAATAAAAACACTGCAGCAGTGCTATGAGTGTTTGGCTTCCTTTAAAGGGTATCTTTGATATTTTTCAATCTAGACCCATTTTTCCAATTTTTTATTTTATTATCAAAGTGACTGATGCGGACAACAATTTTTTAAACTGGTCCGGTATTGAGTGAGACCGCTGCCATGAAATATGCTGCTATGTACTCCTTCTGAGCAATTGTGCGCCATCGAAGCACATCACTTTGATCACAATTATGGACAGGACTGCTACAGAGATAAAACTTTTTGTAAAAGAGTAAGGTCCTTTTTCTTTAACCAGTAATAGCTGTACTATTGCTTTCACCAAACCCACCAGATTCCATTTGCAAAACCGTCATTTTAACAGCATAAAAAAATACACTTCAAACTCAAAAGAAATAACCACCTCTGATTGTTTGGTCGAAATAAATTGTTAATTCGTCGTTACAGATGTGGAAAACACTGACGCTCCTCTGATGTGTGAACTCCCCTCTAGCTCTCCTGATATTTTTACATCTAATGGTGTAAATGAAGAGTTTTTTTTTTTTTATTTTGTTTCTGTCAAGACTGAATGAAGATGATGATGACGATCATAAAATGATAGTTTCTGTAAATGGAATCTCAAAAACACTTTTAGTGGACATACTTTGCTGGTTAACAGCTGCCCAATTTTCAGATCCAGGTTGGTTTTTCCTCAGGCCCAGAATCATTTTATAAAATATATAAGACACATTTTTTGTTAAAAGTCAGACAGTAGTGTGGTGAGTTTCATCCTTGGCGCCCTGGTTGTCATGTCTGATCCTTGCACTGTACCTTGGCCCTTGTGATTGACCTCTTTGGCGGTGATAACTTTGTTGATGACTGTCTGGAGGAAGTCGTTCTCCCCTGCCACCCTGGGTGAAAAACGGGAGATGTTCAGCTGCTTGTGGCGAATGGCGTCATCCAACGCTAGCCTGCAGTATGCACACAACGGGCAAACACCACAGAGGATAGAAGAGATGGCGGAGAAAGAGGAGGAGGAGGAGGAGCGGGGCAGAGGAGCCACAAAGTGATGGTTGTGAGGAGGGGAGTGGGGTGAGAGAAAGAGAGAGACACACACCGAAGAGTGATGCGAATACCGTGACAGACACAAAGCCGCTTGTTAGCAGTTAACAGTGAGGCAGGATGGGTAATGACAGAAACACAGAGAAATCATCGTTTAGGAAATGGTGCCCAGTCAGCATTTATAGCGCCAATGCAGCAGTGGGAAGCTTGACCTGCACGTGGTCAGTGCTGAAATGTTTTCAAGGCTGTAAAACTCCAGACTACATTCAATCCAAAAACACACATTCCCACTCTGCTTCAGTGAGCAAGCAAACTAAAACATAACATCGTGTTTTGTACTCCGCAGGGCTTCAGGTGTAGACAGATTGATTGAGACGAGTGACGTACAGAGCATAAGAAAGTGGCAGATGTGATCTGGGAAGCACCACGAGTGTGGCAGCTGTGAGAGAAATGTGTGCGGTGGGCGGGGATGGCATCTGCAGTACAGAGGACTCTAAACAAGCAGAAGAAGAAGAGCATGGAGGAGACGACAGTGGTGATGTCAGCATGGAGGAGGCAGTAGAGGATCTCTGTCACTCAAACTGTCTTCAGTGCCTCCCAACCTTGTATCCAAAACCCATCCAAGCGAGTAAGTAGAAGTGACAGCAGAAGTTCATCCACGGGACAAAAACATTATAAGACAACAGCAACAAGGTGGGTTTTACCATCAAATCTGCAATAGTAAAAATTTTGAGTACACAAGCCACAAATCCAAAAAAGTTGTGACACTGCGCAAAACGTAGATAAAAACAGAACACAATGATTTGCAAATACTATTCACCCTATTTTCATTTGAATGTAGTACGCAATCAGGATATTTAATGTTCAAACTGATTAACTTTCTTGTCTTTTCTAAATATAAACTCAATTTGTATTTGATGCCTGCAACATGTTCCATAATAGTTTGGACAGGAGCATGTTTACCACTGTGTTACAGCACCTTTTCTTTTAACAACACTCACTAAGCATTTAGGAGTTGAGGACAGTAACTGTTGAAGTTTTGAAAGTCAAATTTTTTTCCTACTCTTGCTTGATTGCTCAACAGTCTGGAGTGTCTCTTGTCGTACTTTGTGCTTCATAATGCATCACACATTTTCAGTGGGAAACAGGTCTGGAGTGCATGCAGGTCAGTCTAGTACTTTTTGACTACATCGCCACACTGTTCTAACACGCGCTGAATGTGTCTTGGCATTGTCTTGCTGAAATAAGCAGGGATGTTTCTGAAAAAGACATCTGGATGGCAGCATATGTTGCCCCAAAACCTGTATGGACATTACTGGGGCCTTCACAGTCATCTGGATGGTGTTTTTCCTCTTTAGCCCGGAGGACTCAACATCCACGATTTACGAAAACAATCTGAAATGTGGACTCAGGCACCCTGCACACTTTCCCACTTTCTGTCAGTCCATCTCAGATGAGCTTGGGCCCAGAGAAGTCAGCAGCATTTCTGGATGTTGTTCAAATATTGCTTTTGCTTGCATTTATAGATACAGCAATGAACTGTTTCCCGATAGTTTTATGAAGTGTTCCCGAGCCCATGTAGCATCCTTTAGTCCTACAGTCAAGTTTGCTTGTAATGCAGTGCTGCCTGAGGGGTCAAAGGTCACAGGCATTGAGCCTTGCCCCTTACATGCAGAGATTTTTTTCAGATTCTCTGAATCTTTTAATGATATTATAGGATTGTAGATGGTGAAATCTCCGAATTCCTTGCAATTGTGTGTTGAAAAACGTTCTTAAACTGCTGGACTGTCGACAGTTTTTCATCAAGCTGTGAACCTGCTACCATTTAACCTGTTTACCTGCGGAATGTTCCCAGTCTTTTGTTGCTCCTGTCCCAACTTTTTTAAAAACATGTTGCAGGCATCAAATTCAGAATTACTTTATCTTTACAACAAACAAAAGAGTTTATCAGTTTGAACATTAAATATCTTGTCTTTGTACTGTATTCAATAGAATACAATTAAAAAAGTATTTGCAAATAATTGCATTCTGTGTTTATTTATGTTTTATACAACGTTCCAACTAGAAATTGTGGTTTATATTTGGATTGGGTCGGAGCTCATAACACTTCACTACATTAACATTATTAGTATTATATAATATATAGAATTAGATTTCAGTGGTGACTGAGTAGGATTGTTTACGAACATTTCCAATAACCCTACAGTGCCGTAAAGTCCAAAGGCCAAACTGTATTAGCAAAAGATCCACATAATCATTTTCAAAATTCACAGCAGTTTTTATCTAACAAAACATAATGCTTCAATCCATAATGAAACTGACTAGGTATGTTCATCAAAGAAAGTTGACTGAATAAAAAAAGAGTGACTCATTCGATCGGATGAATCACTTCATTCAAACTGAGAGCTGTGTTGGACCTTTTGTTGGGTAAATATCATAAAATATGGTGACAGACATTCAAAGCTTCATTCAAAAACAATAGAGGCTTCGAATTTTTTTAAAGCTGACATTTGGTACAACCCTAATTTGGATCTGATTTTAACAAAAGAAGTGGACACTGTGGGCTTTTCTGTCAATCAACTAATCAATCATTTCAGCACAACATGAAATTTAGCCACAGATGCATTATCTAAATGCAAGTAGTTGGTGTGGCAACATGCCAGAGATGAGGTCAACTCAGCCTCAGACTTATAAATGAAGCAGCCTCTGGAGAAAAACAAAAACAACAAACTATTCGAACAAGATTTCCATCTATCTAGTCCGTTTCTAAGAGCCATTTCCATTTCTGTTTGGATGCCAGGAGTCTATCCAAATTACATCACTACGTGGAACCTTCCCTTAAATAGCTCCTTCGCTTCCTGCCTCTGCTGGCCTTGAAAACACATTCAATAACGGGCTCCTAGAACTGCTATTTCAAAACTTGATCAGTTAAAATTCTGGGGCAAATACTCACACTTGGACATAAATAACGTCTTGTAGATCCTGTTCCTCTCTTCACACCGGAAGGCTCTAATTTCCATGATTTATGCTCACAGATAAAACCGTTAAGTGAGGTGATCTGCCAGCTAAACTGCCTGAATCTGAAGCATTTCCAATTATGCAGGAAATCACGTTAAGGAAAAGGTTACTCTGGCTCTGTACGCAGTCCTACGAGAATGGCAGCAGTTAATGAGATTGCCTTAATTGAGTCAGCGGGGAATAGGGGGAGTGCTACTGTCTTAAAACCCCCGCTAATCAGGTGTCAAGGATTCAAGACTTTAAAAAAAAATAAATCTAAAATTCAACCGCTGTGACTTTGACATACTGTACATACTCAAAATAATGCAAATCAGTGTAAGAGCAGAAACATATCAGCTTTACTTTTTCGTGCAACATTATGCTGAACTTAAAGGAACTCTGCGCTCCCGCATGTATGAACGTGATTCATTTCGTGCTGCAGAACAATCCACTTACGGCTGAAATGGGATAAAGTGCTGCTTGTCCTCGTCGTCCATTTTGCCCGTTATGATGTCAGTGACATCCATTACTGTGGGGAAAAAAACGAGGAGAGAGAGGGTTAAAACATTCTCAAGGCCTGCAGAGCGTAGCATGTCTGTGAGAGAGATACAGATAAGTGTGTGTGGTAAGGAAGGCTGCATCAGGGGGCTGAAAGCAGCCAGTGTTGGCTCTCTTTCAATCAGCACTAATTAAGGCACATGCAGGACTATGATAGAAAAAGTATCAATGAACTCTGCTTTCTGTGACTTGTACAGAGGTCAAGCAAAAAAGAAGTGTGAAACAAATCTCTTATCCTACTTTAAAAACACGTTTAGTGCTGTTTAGTGCTGTAAACCTAAATTAAACACAGTTAAATCAATTTGGAGCTCGTTAAGCAAAATAAGAGTAAATAAAAATACATTTTAATAAGTATAAAAGAGGAGGAAAAACATTCATTTTTGGCTGATCTGTTTTTCTAACTACAACATGTTGTTCACTTGCGCGCGCACACACACACACACACACACACACAATCACGCCACATATACCTGGTTCAGACAGTGTGCACGCGCACGTGAACGTAGCTCCAAGCCAAGCATCTACAGTGAAGATTTAGGCTAAAAACGTGGTGTAAATGACGTCTTTCAGGTCAACTTGGTATGTCAGGGCTTTCAGAGACAGTATGGAGGCATTTTATCTTTGTTTTCTGGTTGTTTTTTCTGTTTGAAAACTGGTCACTATTCACTTATATTGTTTGCTGGAGTATCACAGAATCGTTTGCAGAATCTCCCAGCGTTTTGTGGACTAAAAAACCTGAACCCGACCTTCTATCAACTTGAGGGTGAGTAGACAATGACAGAATTTTCAATTTTGGGTTAACTATTCCTTTAATACTGGATCAAATTTCTAAAACTGAGGTTTAAAGATACATTTAAATTTAATCTTTCTATATTTTAAGCTAGCTTTGATGTTTCGCTCAGTAGTATTTAAAGTAAAACTTTAAAGTAAAACTATGATTTAATCGGTTTAAGGTGTACTCCAGGACCCTGTGACATCATTGCTGGGTGTGGTTACAGGTGCAACAGAGCATCTGACCATACACCTGAGTGACATCGAGTGGAGTGGAGGGGGGGGTAAACAAAGGCTTGAAACATTCATTCAATCAGAGACTTTCCGTCTTGCATTTCGTTCCTTTTTATATATCTTTACATTTTCAAACAAGTTACAGCAGTGTAAAGAAACATGTTTCTGTTTCTGTCACATGTGCCCTCCAACATATCTGCACTGAAAAAGGATGTGATGTCACAAGTCTGAGGTAGGTAGAAAATAAACACTGAGCAAAGGGACCTTAAACTAAGCAGTCTGTAAGAGCAATGCTGCAGTGAGCAGTCCGACAGAGTAATATTACACAAAATGGGGTGATGTCACATCGCTAGAATAATGAAACCAGCGTTTCCAAACAAAAGATGCATCAATAACACTTTTGCTATTTGCTGAGCGTGCAGATCACCAAACAGGAAACACCCCCTTGAATCTGCTCCAGCTGAAGTGAATGAGAGAGGGAGGACAATGGCTGCTGCTGGTGTGGCAGCACCTTTACTCCATCACTCTCCAGGACAGAGGTCAACCATATCAAGCCCTTTACAACTACAACTCAAATCTCAAAAAAAAAAAAATCAATCCCTCCATCACGCAGTGTATCATAGCAATGATGAAGATGTCTACAGATAAGCCGTCATAAATCAGGCTGTCATTTACCTTCTCTTCAAGTGGCGCTTGGAAAAAGACACTGAAAGAGGGGAATAATTTTCTCTGTTGGAGAACTGCGGGCAAAACGCCAATCTAATTAGTTTACGAAACGCCTGGCAGCCTGCCAACAGGAGATAAATCAAACTAATTCCTCTTTCTACTTTAGCTGGATATCTATGAATTTTCCCCAAATATATTTACTCATCCAGACAAGGACTTTGGCACAATACTCCCTTTGAACTACAATAAGGCAAAACAAAGGATCTGTTCTCAAAGCTCACGCACATGGGGATACTCACGCAGAGCTTAGGCTACAAACTTCTGAGATAATCAGCGTTTTTTAAGAGTATTTCAAACTCGTGCCTTGCTGCTCCTTTTGGAACAGCAGGTGATCACGGAGTCTCTGTGTAGTCTGCTTTACCTGCCACTCCAAAGGGTCGTCTCAGTCCGGATGTCAGCTTCTTGGTGTTGTTGTCTCGTAGCTCCATGCGTCCCACTCTGACAATCTGACACACGAAGCTGATCTTCTCTCGTTTCAGATCTTCACTGCCTAAATCCTGAGGGGGAGTCGAGGGGGGACAGAAAAGTTATGGAAAATGACTGATGCTGTTGCCTAACAATGACTTTTTCTTCAGGTAGTTTAATACAAAGCTCTTATAGTCAGATTGTACAATTTGGGACACAGTACAGGGGTGCACAACAACAATTAATGGACCTTATGGTTCCGGTCCTTGATCATGATTGGCTAACTGCTTTCAGAGAGTCTACAAACACACACCTGTGACCACATCACTTTGGTATTACTGTAACATACAAATGATCAGATTTTGTTTTGAGTTTTGATTTACTCGGTAGGCCAAGCGTGGATGAGTGGCTGAAAGAGATGGAGGAGGAAGACAAAAAAGAAAGAAAGACACGCTGAAAGTAATGACAGAGGAATTGAAGAGCTGGAAAAGTCAAGAAATGAAGCCAGGACAGTTAGAATATGTGGCCATTTATCATCTGCCAGGACAAGAACTGTAAGAAGTACGCAACGCTGTCGCTCAACGAATGCAAAAAAATAAAACCCACAAAGACGAGGCCAAACGAAACAAAGAGAGCCTCCGGG
>JAJHUR010133979.1:0-12530 GCA_027495735.1 Lutjanus campechanus
CTTTAGGCTAGTCCTGGGGTGCATTTACTCCACATACACACGCACACACACACACAGAAAGAAAAAAAAAAAAAAACACGAGCCCACAAACACATGCATGTGCACACACACAGACACACGCTGTATCTTAATGAGAGAAGGAGATGATACTATGAAGGCGACAGCAGAATGAAACCTACTCACCAAGGACTGACCTGTGGTTCAGGGGCGGCAGCAGCTCGGCGGGGAGCTCCTCTCCCAGCGCTGATCAGAGGGCTGCACCGCCGAGGCTGCTCACGCTGACGGCGCTGGAAAAACCAACTGATTAAACGCCACTGTCGCCTCAGCTCAGCTGCTATATGGAAAGAAAGCTTCCTCTCTTTTATATATTTTTTTTTCACTCACTGTTTGTTTGTCAGTCTCCTTTGTTTTCTTTGTCCTCTGCCGAGACAGCGGTGCCGGTGGATTGGAGCTGCGAGCGTGAGGGATTTGTGCGTAATTAGCTGAAACGCTCACCCAAGCAAGCACAAAAAGTTAAATTTTAAACTTTTTGAACTGTACTCCTTTTTTAGCGGTATTTCACTGACACTCTGCTTCACTTCCAAGATCAAAACCTCGCTTCATGGTAGAAATATATTTTATTTGAGTCTTTGGAGTACGCGGACAGCAAAACAGCGCTGCCAACTTGCAAGTCCTATTAACAAGTTGTGCAAACTCAAAATTGTGCAAAGCCTGTGCATGAAAAAAAAAGTAATGACTGTGAGAATATATGAATATATTGATGAAATGTTAACAGAGTGACAGATGAAGTAATTGGATCCACTGACCACTGTTTTAAAACTGTGTAATATCCCCCCTTGTCCATTATTTATTATATTACTACTTTGACTGCAGGTTTCACAGGGAAGCTCAGTGACTCAACTGAAACAAAATGTTCAAATGTGTTTCCGTATTTGTGAAGAGTCTGGGGCCACATGAAGGCTTTAAGGGATATTGTTTCACTTAGTTCGGCTTCAGAAGCAAATCTGAAAAGCTACTTTCAGGGGAAAAATGCTGATATTATATTTTACTTAAGTTTTCTTTTATTGATTTAACTTGTGTGTCATATTAACTTTTAATTAGTCAGCTGTTGGTCTTAAAGGAGTCCAAATGGCTAGTTGTTAAATAAGTTGAAATCCTATTTAATATACCATCTATGGTTGAAGCTTGTCTCCCCCAACCCCCTCCTCCCCAGACTCAAGGAAGCTCAGGCAGGCTGCAGGAGCACAAGACCAGCACAACATTGAGCACGACTCCTCAGCTGAGAGTTGATCAGCTGTTTATAACTTTCACCTGTCCATCAATGTAAAGTTAATCCAGTTATTTTATGTAACACTTTACCGACTAGTCTTTACAAATCTAGAGTTTAATTGTATTACTTTTCATTTTTGTTGTATTACTGATTGTATGTCTGCACCTCTTGAAATGATAATAAATATTTCATCACAAAAAACACATTGCTCAATTTAACGGTTGTAAATATCTTTGCTTGCTCATTTGCTGAACATTCAGCTTTAATTTGAACTCTAATAAACGTGAAAAGGGCAAACAAAAATAAAAGTTACTGACCAGAGTAGATTTTAAAGGGGGACACCGCACCTCTAGCGTTGTGATCAGAGAAGCAGTATTTCAACTTAGCGTGTTCCCTTAATCTCTAATAACATATCATGGTTACTTTACTTTTAATTCACATGTTTTTGTTAAAGGACCAGTGCGTAACATTTACAGGGATCTATTGGCAGAATATAATATACATAAGTATGCTTTTTATTAGTGTAAAATCACCTGCAACAAATTACCTTTATGTTTTCATTAAAAACCATTTACATTTACATAAGCAGTGGGTCCTCTTTCACTAGCTGGTTGCTGGTCCTAATTATTTTACCTTTTTTATTCCCACTTTCTTGTTTCATCCTTACACTGGCTTTAATTAAGGCTTCAACTAATGATTATTTTCATTGTTGATTAATCTGTTGATTATTTTTTCAGCTGATTAGTTGTTTGGTCCATTAAGTGTTGGAAAACGATGAAAAACGATGATCAGTTTCCCAAAGCTCACGGTGACGTCCTCAAATGTCTTGTTTGGTCCACCACTCAAAGGTATTCAGTTTACTGTCACAGAGTGAAGATACCAGAAAATATTCACAGATTACGGGACAGTTCACCCCAAAATAAAAAATATTTTTTCCCTGGCCTGTAGTGCTATTTATCCATCTAGATTTGTTTGGTGTGAGCTGCAGATTTTTGGAGACATCAGCCGCAGAGATGTTTGCCTTCTCTCCAATACAATGGGCACTCAGCTTGTGGTGCTCAAAGCGCCAAATAATACGTTTGAAAAATTCAAAACATGCGTCTCTTTCCAAGAATCATGACTTGCCTTCTTAAGACAATCCACAGACCTTGTTGCGAGCAGTTTCATGTAGAAGCTACTTTCTTTCTGCCGTAGAATCTGCTGGAACTAGGAAAGAAAGTAGCTCCAACATGAAACTGCTCACAACAAGGTCTGTGGATTGGTTCGAACACCACAAGACAAGTGCCATTTGGTCCCATTATATTGGAGAGATGGTCTGATATCTCCAAAACTCTGCAACTCACACACACACACACACACACACACACACACACACACACACACACACACACACACACAGATTGATAAATAGTACAACAGGCCAGAGGAAAAATGTGAATTTTTGATTTGGGGGTGAACTGTCCCTTTAAGAAGCTGGAATCTTACCTTTTTAAAAAAAAAAATAAATAAACCAATTAATTGATTAGTTGGATAGTTGGAGATGCATTTAATAATCAATTCATAATTGATTAATCATTGCAGCTCTAATCTACACGGTCTTTGTGGCTGCTCACACTGCGTGAAGCACAATGTTTTTCCACCTGGAATGAAATGTGCTATACAAATAAAGTTTTGTATGTTTGATTTTTCTCGAAAATTATTGAATTTATTGGCTCGTCAAGCAGCTGATTAATAAAACGAGCTGGTTTATAATTAAAAAAGCTCAGATGAAAAGGTCATTAGACATGTGAGACGGTCCACAGGAGACACAGAAGACGATAAAGCTTCGGGTCAGAGGTTGAGGGCGGCCTGCCTACCGCACCTCTCCATCAGCAGCCAATTCACAGCTCTCTGGGCCGCAGAATAGTGGTTCTGTGTCTGTGTTTGACCATATAAGGTGCGGATGTAACATTGTTGAATGTGGAGACATTCTGGCACAAATGAAGGGTTAGAAGACTCTGCCCATTATCTGTGCCCTCTGGCCTAGTTGGGCGAGTCATCCAAGGATGGGCAGCGACTCTGCCAGCCCGGGGCCAGACTTCGCTGACTGCCAGCCCCCTCGTGCCACATGCACAATGTCAGCAAGCCTTTGTTGGTCGGTCTCAACAAAACAAAACAATTGAGCCTTTTTCGCTTCAGAACAATAAAGTTAAATCATCATTATAAGATCATTTGAAAAAAAAAGTTTAAAAAGTATGAAATATTGGCCTGTGACTTGAGTTTAATGGTTTTCTGAGGCCAGCGTTCACTCAGCTGCCCTCCCTACTGTACCTCTCGCCCTTGACTGCCACAGTTTGGCCAGAGGCTTCTCTGGCCAGAGTCGACAGATCACGGAAGGGCTGGAAGAAAGACAGGACCGGGGCAAACAAAGGAGGAAGCTCACTGCCATGCCCTTGAATGATAGCGGCTCTAACCGACAGACAATAGCCACCTTGCATATCCAGCCAAGTCAACTTTTCACTCGTCTCCCCCAGTTTTGTCTGCCTTTTTTAAAATAATTTGAAAGTTCTCATTTCAAAGTCATTGTCCACCCTTTGCCCCCGCTGTGACAGCCAGGAGGGAAGAGAATATCTCTAGGCAAGAAGAGAGAAAGAGAGGCAGAGAAGGATCTCATCTGGGCTCACCGACAGAAGAAGGGAGGAAAGGAAGAATGAGGAAAGGTAAAAAACAAAACAAACAAAAAAAACAAAAACAAAAAAAACACAACCAGGCGGGCAGGGGCAGCTTCGGCAGGGTAGGGAAGCAATGGCTGGCAGCACAAAGAATGGTTCTCCTTCTGTTTTTCAGCTCCATTAATATCTGAGCTCCAACCTGCATATATCCTCATTCATTATTCATGAAGCGACCAGGAAAGAACGCAAGCGGGGAGGAAGGTGGGAAAGCAAAGGCCAGAGATAGTTCCAATCAGTCCTGGTTTAAATGACACTGAGTGACAGAGCCTGGGGTTTTATGGCTCGCTGTTCAAATGAGACACTGCACCGTGATAAAAGGTCCGCGCCGGCCCGCCGTTAATGACCAGCAGGACGTATTAGAGGCTGCACCACTCGTAAAGATGCTCCCACACTGGGTAGCAAATTTGCCCAAACTAACTTATCATGGTCCTACACAGCAGCACTGTGTGAACACTACCACTAACCTGAACATGACCCGAGCTAAAGAGCAACTGGATTCATTTTGAAGGCTTTAAAAAATAAAAAAAGAGCTTTTGATTTATGCAGTATCAGACTATTTAGGCTGTTTGAAAATATGTGTGCATGCATTTTTTATGATAGACCAACTGAAGAGGAGAATCGTTGCCATTTTAACACTTTCAACTGTGTGAGTTTTACCTTCACAACACAAACAGAGGTTTATATATGAAAAATATCCCTGGATTTTAATTTAGTCTTAATTTGTGCTAAACTGGTTTTCTAGTTGCTATTCCCTGCAGAGTGGACAAATCCTGATGATGAGCACTACAGACCACATGCTGATGTAACAACGTCATGATGACATTGAGAAAATGTGTGTTACAAGTGTAACACATTACAATTAAAGTGACTCACCCCTACTTGACTCCAAACCAAACACAAACACTGTCCTGCTCTCAGAAACACTTACTAGAGTAGCAAATATGTGTTCAGACTGTCTTTATTTGTCATTTCAGAGCTAGAACAAAGTGAGAGGAAACAACTTCCTTCCAGGACCATTGTGCTACACACGCAAAACACATAACATACATAAACGTGTTTCTACATAAGAGTAATTAAACATACGTAAACCTACACGAGACTAAATGAATATACATAAACCTACGCTCCAACCAAAAAGAAAGAGCATATTACTCAGATTTTATCCTTTTAAGGCCCGCTACGAACTCCTAAATATATCTCAGATGTTCTGACACCATACATGTCCATGATCTGAGGTCTTCAGCCAAGGCCCTGTTAGCAATCTCACAGTCTAGGCCAGGATCAAGTGTGACTGGGCCCTCTCTGTTAGGGCCCCTACTTTTTTGGAACAACCTACCTGAGAGGATCAGACCGGCAACCTCCTTATCCTCTTTTTAAATCTCTATAAGTGTGCTCTTACAGAGATTCTGATCAGATTTGATCTGTTAAGTCACCTTTTAAACACTTTTTTAAACAAAGGCATTCTCTCTTCTGCATTGTTTCAAAATAACTTTTAGTGCACAATATATATTACACAAGACAACATAAAGTGCACATGTGCAACTGTGTAAGGTAATTTTTTGTTTTATACAGTACCAGTGGTTCTCAGGGTCTGAGTCACACACAGTAGGCCTACAGATGTTGGCAAACGGCGCAAGATTGTGCAAAATTACTAGATAGTAAAGAAAAAGTTAAAATTGTAGGGGGGAAAAAAAATAAAAATAAGCTGCAGTATGTGTAAACCTAACTGCAATTTATCTGTTACTGAAAATAGTCCCCAACAAATGCACTGTTTTCACATTTGAGTAATGCTAAAAACTACAGTGCCCAGCTATTCATTAATTTATGTATTAATTCATTTTATAGTGGTGCAGGTATAGGGGATTCTGAAAGTACTGAAAACTGACTTCTTGGTTTTGGTATTTTAATTTGATTTACTGACAATGCAGGCTTATCCTTTAATTTATCCTTTTATATTCATGGTGGTCTGTAACAGGACTGAACAATGTGGGAAAAAAATCAAAGTGCAATTATTTTGACAGATTGTGATTGCAATATATTATTAGTGAGCATGACCATTTTTACGCAATTTTAATTTTCACTGAAAAAACCCCTCTTAAAATCATAATGATGTGACATATGTTGTACCAAGGTTGTTACTGAACTAAAAACTAAAATTACATGTGAAAAAACATTTGCTAAATGGAATTAAAATTAAAAATTAGAAAATTTAGATTTTAGAAAAAGATTGAAAACTGACAAGGTATTGTGTACTTACAAAACTTAGTAAAATAAAATAAAAACATTCAGGAAATGTCTTTAATTTTAGTCTTTGTCAATTTGGTCAAATTTGTCAACACAACAAACCAAAGAAACAAAGCAAAACTACTGTAACACTGAAAAACAAGCAAACCCACTCTGGAAACGAACTGAAACTTAACAGAATTGAAAACAAAAATTAAAAATCAAATACAAATAAAAACAAATGGAAAAAAAACTATAATAACTGTGGTCTGCACCTCATTGGCCATCCTGCAATAATATTTTGATTAACTGTGCAGCTCTAGTCAGTAATTCCCCAAACTCTCCCTAAACTACATTATTAACACAACAATCAATTGTGCAAAATGTTTTATTCTTTGGGAAGAACTCTATCAGCTGTGTTCCAGTATTCTGTATTAAACCTCAAATCGTCTTTGTGATCATTTATCTCGTGCAGTTAATATTAATAGAATTCCTTTTTGCCCTTGTGTGCTTAAACATTCTTGAATTGAAGTGAATTTGATGCTTAGTCAGATCAGTGAAACCACCGTCCCTCAGGCACTGGTGTCACTTTAAAAAAAAAAAAAACGCCACACGCCTCCCAGGATCATTGTTCAGAGATTAGTGAACAAAAATGAAAACAAGCCCTCAATGAATATGTTTCAGTAAAAGGGAATTTTTAAGCAGAATGTATAGTAAGCATTTTGCAAAAGACTCAAAAATATTTTATCATCTCATGGGGCATCTGGTGAGTATGCCTTCACTGTCTGTGTGTGTGTGTGTGTCTATGTTTGTATGTGTGTGTGTGTTTTCCTGAAGTCTCAGAAATGGTAATGCCCTTAACCCCAATGCAGGGAAGACTTAACAGTTGGTATTGACTTTGTGAACATTTACCATTGAGGATTCAGACTATTCAATTCTATTTCAACTGAGGGCTGCAGACGGAGAGGGAGGAAGTCCCTAGGCTCCATGTTGCTCACACACAAACACACACACGCTCGCATACACAAGCACACAGCCGCACACACACTCAGACTGCGTGTTGAATGTGTTATTCTCCAGTGATATCGACTCAATCGGATTTTAACCCCTCTCTGCTGGAGCCGTACAGAGACAAACGCTCTCAACATAACAAAGGCTGTGTGTGTGTGTGTGTGTGTGTGTGTGTGTATGCATGCACACACACTGCCTGTATGTGTGTACTTTTTTGATTGTTGTTTCAGATGTGAGGCCCTTTGAATAGCCGCCACACATGGGAGTACAAATGTGCCACTTTGTGTCAACGTAAATCAAAATAAAACTTAAAATCTACATTTTTACACCTTGAAATTAACTTGGTCCTTAAAGGAACAGTCCCACATTTTTGGAAATATACATATTCACTTTCTGCTAAAGCGTTTCATCAGAAGCTTGATTCCACTCTCAGGCTTACTCTACACGTACACTGTTATTTTTAAAAACAGTGTCTCAAAATCTCCGTCCAGACGAGTGCTCTGTTTCAGAAAAAATCTCCACAACTTAAAGTATAAATCACATGAAAATTCACCTACATTCGCATGCCATTATAAAGAAGAAGCCTGTAATGATAAGGCAGAGAAACATGACTGCTGTTCACAGTATCCTCCCGGATAATGTTGTTTTTATGAAAACATTTCCAACAGCATGTGTTTATGTCTCTCATTTTCCACCATCCAATTGTGTCTTTCTAAATATACATTTCATAACATCTGTTCTGTCAGTGCAGAGACTCAAATACTCCACAATATCATAACACAAACTCATATACTGTTTTAGTACACATGGAGAGTGAACACACTAACAGCACATTGACCAAACCTGTCATATACCATCAAACTTTGATGCATCAAAACGGATCCATTATTGACAACCATGTCCATGAACCAGAACTTGCAGTCACACAACACTTGTACGCTCAAAGAAACTTTCCCCCTTCTCATCACGGAGTCCGTGGATTCAGCTCAGGGTTGTTTTACTTCGACGTGCATGCAAAACCGTATGTTACGTAAAAGCTGACGATCACTTGGGGTTCTGTACTCAGCAGGGTAACCAGGGAGATGACGGCACACGTTGACGTCAAACAAAGAGACAGCAGCGTGCACTCTGACATTGCAAACCAAAAACGCTTGTTTCCCGGTTTACGTGACAACACTGAGAGCAGAGTTTTTACATGTCTTCACCTTGGCAGGAGTTTTCAAAATGCTCAGTTTTTAATGACCTAAAACCCAGTTTGTGAAAAGGCCAAAACACACAGAAAAGACTGTTTTGTTTTGTTTTTTAAAAACCTGCGTAGATGTGGACAGGGCATCAACATTTATAGCCAAATTGTCCCATTTTCACCTCAGTTAAAATTATTATAATATATAATATTGTTTTCTGTGCTTCTATAGATGTTCACCATGTTTTGTCTCACTAATTATTACCTAAACATAAATCATTAAGCACTGATTTGTCTGTATGTGTGTCGATCAGTCAATATGTTGTTGTCAAGGCTGTTGCTAGCATGAGCAAGTATCATGGGCTATGACGCTGATGGTCGTTTCTAAATTGCTCCAGGAGGCTTACTTCTTCCTTTATAAAGTACCTGGCAACACACTGCTGTGTTCATGTCATCCATGATGTTGAATGATGTGCTCAGTAGGTGTGCTAAGCACTAAAATAATTACTCACCATCCTGATGAAAACGTGTATGGTGCATGCATACACACAAAGAGCATACATGGGAACATATATGTTACATTTAAAGTCTGTGTAAAGGAAATTCAGAGTTTTTCTTCTAAACATGTTCTACATGTTAGAAAATAGTTGCTGACAACTCACGAACAACACCCCCCCCACATACCCCTAATGGTCAGTCGTTAACGTACCTTCAGCGACTCTCTCAGTCCAAATCAGCCCAGCTGTTCACGTCAGCTCACTTCAGTTCCAGCAACCTGATACAACCGAAAAAAAACACCATAATGTTGCAGACTGAAAGAATCTGATCGTTGATAGGTCTCCATTCTCTGGCTCTGGTGGCTCAAACATGTCTGGACAAGTCCAATAAAGCTGCCAGACCAGTTCATGTTTCAGTTTGTACCAGAGTAGTTTTTTCCCCCCTTTTGTCATATATAAAGTTCTGTGAAACAAGCTATCTGCCATGCCGAATGTTTTGAATGTGGTGTCGTCAACAACATGCAGTTTAATGGACACAAAACTTGTAATATCGCTCATTGTAACCCTATTGTTGTAAAAGCTTGCATTGCTGAGTGATGTGGAGAGAAGTCTGGCTATGTGAGGCTAACTGCATACAAGTTTGAAAAATATTATAAAAATGAATCAAATCAAATTAATCACTCGAAAAAGTGTGCAAAGGCCTTTAGAAGTGCTAGTTGGACAGGCCCAGGCTAGCTGCTTCCACAGCTGTTTCCTCTCTTTGTGCTAAGCTAAGCTAACTACCTGAAGCCTTTGTAATGGAGGAATATGAAAGTAACATATATCTCGCTAAGCATTTTTTCTGAAATGTCAAACTATTTCAATCATATCACTGTGTTTTGTTTTTTTCTTACACTTGTTTAACCAATCTTTGTTTATCTTTTTTGCTCCTCTCACTTTTTTCAGACTGGATTCTGTTTTTCTGTCCTCAACCATTTTTCAGTCTCTGGCCTGTTCTTAAACGCTACCCATGCTCTCTGAGGATTGATTCCACACGGCCACACATCCTACCAGGACCCCCCACCCCCTTTCAACCCCCCGGACTTCAACCACCCACATCATTTATACATGTGAGCATTAGGACTTGTCACAGCCTCTCAGTCAGGCCCT
This sequence comes from Lutjanus campechanus, assembly GCA_027495735.1. Classification (NCBI taxonomy): domain Eukaryota; kingdom Metazoa; phylum Chordata; class Actinopteri; order Lutjaniformes; family Lutjanidae; genus Lutjanus; species Lutjanus campechanus. The sequence continues at coordinate 10,045 of JAJHUR010133979.1, forward strand.
TTATCAGTCCAGGCCATAGATTCTCATTAAACGGGTGAATCCCCAGTCCCTGACACTTTGGCCATCACACGTCCACTCTGCCATTTCTCCACCACTGACCATTTGTCCGATCCAACTGGACAGATAGGCGTGGAGCGGCCGCGCTATTGTTTGCCTCTCGCAGTACAAGTGTGGCATTTCTTCACTGCTGTTATATCACACTGGCAAGCGAGCACGCACTTTTAAGCTGCTGCAAGCAAACACAAGATGATACCTCACACTCCCCAATTAGTCAAAAATCCCATCCTGAGCCAAAAAATGCATTGCATGTGCATCAGTGTATCTCTGCTTACTGTAACTTGACTGGACGATTGGCTAATCAGTTTAACCAGTGGTCAAACACGGTCAGGCGATAGCCCACACTGTGTGGTCACTAGATAAGAGCCGCTACTCCTTGAAGGCCGGGCTAGCTGCCTCGTTAGTGCTGGGTCAGTGAACTGCCGTCCAGATTTATAAATGGCCACTCAAAGAAAGAACAGAACTGGATTTGTGAGAGCGTGTGTGTGTGACCGGTGTTCCTGCAGAAACAAAGGTCCAAACAAGAACCATAAAGAGTTCTTCAGCTTGGCCCTATAGGAGGACCCTTTTTGGATGTTGCTATAGAACCTTTTATAAAGGTTCCATGTCACACCATTTCAGAGAGTTCCACCTGGAACCCAATATAAAGAGCTGTACGGAGAACCATCTGTGAAAGGTTTCCCCCCCTATGAGAGGTTCTACAGAGAGCCCCTCTGGGGGTTCTATCCAGACTCTTTCCACCTTCTAGGGGTGCTAACAAGAACCCACAGAAGGGGTTTCTACCAATAACCTTTTTACATTCCAAGGCCTTCATCTAGAATCCACAGAGAACTTTTGAGCTTGTCCTCATAGCAGAACCCTTTTTGGTTCCTGGTAGAACCTTTTATAAAGGTTCCACTTGAAACCCTTTCAGAGAGTTCTATCAAGTGAACATATAAAGGGCTATACCTTGAACCATTTGTGAAAGGTTTCGGCCAGAACCTCCTATGAGAGCTTTCACAGAGAACCCTTCTATGGTGTAATGGTTCCCCCCAGAACCCTCTCTGGGCCCTTTTCCAACAACACGGAACCAGTCCTGTTATGGTTCAGACACCTAATTTTGACCCTGAAAAATTGGTTCCCATTTGGAACCAAAAAAAGCAGGTTTTCCTTGGGAACCAAAGTGGTGGTGTCATCCTTGATACAATGGTTCCACTAAAAAGTGGTGGAAATTAGGCCTTGTTAACACCAAGGTTCCAAGGGTCTTGAACAGAACCAGTTCAAATTTGGTGGGAAAGAACCTTCTGAGCCCCTTTCCACCAACGTGGAACTGGCCTTGAGAGGTTTTACAGAGAATGGTTCCATCCAGAACCCTCTCTGGGGATTCTATCCAGACTCTTTCCACCTTTTTAGGTTGCTGATAAGAACCCACACAATGGGTTTGACCAAGCACCCTTTTATATTCCAAGGATCCAAGGACTACTGAGAACACTTTTATATTATAGTACATAGAACCCTTGATGAAAGACAAAATCTGTTCTTCTGAAGAAAATGGTTTTGGATGGAACCTCAGCCCTTCAGGAGGAACCCTTTTGGAACCCTTATTTGTAAGAGTGTGCTGTCTCTCTGGACTTTCTCACCAAAGGCTGCCTGTTTGCTGTCGTTAACGTCCCCTCAGCGTGTCCTCACAGGGGGGAAATGTTTAATAGTCATGTTTGTATACCTGCGCTGCTGCTGACTGGAGATTAGAGTCGATCGGCTGAGTGTTTTTCACCTTCTGCTGTGGATGTACACACACACACACACACACACACACACACACACACACACGCGCGCATGCTCCTGAGGGGCTTTGTTGTAATATTGAAGCAGGTAAATATCAGCGGCATACAGTATTTAGTAGGCCTGAATAGAGGAGTCCTCACACTCTTCCAGCCCCTTGACCCTGTGTCTCTCTCTGTACACACACGCACGCACACACATGCACACACACACACACACACACACACACACACACACACACACACACACACACTTATCTCCAGCCCCTGACCCCCACAACAGAGAGGCAGTGAGGTCTGTACTGAGCTGCTGCTGGATTGACTGGCAGTTCATGTGTCCACAGAGAGACAGAGCCAGTGAATGTGTACGTGTGTGTGTGTGTATATATATAAATGTGTGTGTGTGTGTGTGTGTGTGTGTGTGTGTGTGTGTGTGTGTGCTATATAGGCACAGTCTGGCAGCAGAAAGCAGGATCTCCTGGGAGGGCCGGATGTTGGGTCAGGAAGAGAGGAAAACAAGAGCGGAGGAAGAGAAGAGGGATATACATGGAAGACATGAATCTGTCTATATGTGTGCGTGTGTACGTGAAATGTAAAAAATGGATGCATCCTCCGCATCCTCCACCTCCTGCTGCATCAGGTATTTGTTTGGCATATAGGAATCTCTCT
>JAJHUR010133981.1:0-18475 GCA_027495735.1 Lutjanus campechanus
ACAACTATTGGATGGATCGCCATGAAATATGATTCAGACGTTCCCCATAAATCCCACAGATGTTGGTGATTATCCCTGACTTCTCCTCTGGCACCACCATGAAGATGACATTTTTTAAGTTTTGAGGTAATATCTTGACAAATATTAGACAGTTTGTAAATAAATCTGGTGCCAATATTCATGATATCTTGTGATTTTTCCCTTTAGAGCCATCAGCAGGTTGACATTGTAAAATGTGAAACGTCTGGACAACCGTTTGAATTCATGTTCCCCACAAGATGAATTGTTCTAACTTTGGTGATCCCCTGACTTTTTAATGTGGTAACAATGCTTTAGTGTAAACGTTACCTTCTAAACATCAGCATGTTAAAAACGTCATTATGAGCGTGCTCGTACCCTGACTTTAGCATTTAGCTCAAAGTACCACTCAATGGAATGAAATGGGGACTAGAAATTACCTTCTAAAACACAGCCACCAATTGGCCACTAAGTATGGAGAGAAAGGCAGTTTGATTTGATAGAAGAGAGTAGACAGGCAGGATTTTTAGACAAATTGAGGTTAACAACATTTTCTCACCACCAACTCATCAAATATAGCAGCTTGGTCAACGGGGCCTTTGCCTTAAACTATAAAGCTCTCGGTTTCACTCCAGCAACAGTTTTGTACTTGCAGGTCAAGAGCAGTAATAAATACACAATGTATGGGTAGACTTTCAAAATAGAAACACAAAAACTACAGGGTTTAGGCAACAATTCTTTGGTTAAGTTTAGGCAACACTTGGTTAGGTTTAGGAAATGGTTTGGGTTAAAATAAGTAACCATACGCTAGTTATGTAACTTATATAACATATGCAAGTTATGTAACAATCGACGTAAGTTAGGTTCCATAAGTTAGGTTCCATACGTCAAAAAGGAGTCAACTTTGACTATTAGTTTCTCATGTGAGTTATGTTAAGTAACTTATGTAACGTATGCAAGTCATGTAATGTAGGTTACGCAAATTACATTCCATTGTATGTCATTTGCATTGCAGGAGGCTGCGGTCCATCAGGACCAAAACCTCATGATGTACAATCAGTTTCTCTCCATCTGCAACTGTCCTCGTCAACAAGACCCCTGACCCCACCCCACCTCTTATACGTTACATTAACGTAATTTTCCATCACCTTACACTATTTTGCACGTTGTAATATCTTGGTTTATCTTGGTTTCACATGGGAGTACGTTCCATAAGTCAGGTTATGTATGTTACATGTCGTCAGTGTAGTCAGTTCATGTTGTAGGTTCATAGATAAAGAGCTGTTTTACATGACTGAACGCCTCTAGTGCACACAAAAATGTCAAAAAAAGTCCTCCAGGCTCACTGCTGTTGCATTGAAACCAGACACAGTTCACAGTCGAGTTTCAAAACGACGATTATGTAATGTGAAATTCTGCGATTTTGGGGGCACAATTTTTACTATAGCAAAACCAGGGAGTGTGCTTCTCTGAAATGGACGACTTGCATCCCAGCGAGCAAACAAAGATAATAGAGTGGCAGAGTTTGTCTGCTCTAAGCCCCCCTGCCACAATGATCCCTTCACACTGCCTCATGATTTAAGACTGGGAGATAACACACCAGATGCTCTCCCGTGGGGAAAAACTCTGCCATGAGAAAGGAATGGCATCAAAGGAATCAGTGAAGTTTGGATTAAATAATGCATTCTGCATGTAACTTTAAATATCCTCAGTATGGTAGGTAGTCAGATTCAGAATTTAGATTCACAGAAACTTAGTCGTCCATCACAAAGTTGGTGTTTGATGTGACAGAGAGCGTACACATCCTGATACAACACAAACACAAAGGGAGAAATAGAAGTACGATGCGGCAAGAGGGTTTATGTGCATTATTGTGCTGTTTATAATGTTAATGGAAGTTGGATGGAGTTTTTTCTTTTTTTACACTGACTGTCTTGGCTTTGGCTCTTGACATGCTTAATTAGTCCTGTTAATTATTTTTGTTTCCAAGCAACAAATTAAGCTTTGGCCACTGAGTTGGTATTTGAGTGCACAGCCTTCAGACAATTCTTGTACGACGTTTTCAGGAAGGACAGAAGCAGTGGAAGTTAATTTTTCTGTACATGGTAAATTAATATATCAGTCATTCTTTAGACAAAATCATATTTGTCAGGGGTTTTGATTTTTATACTTAAATTATGCTGGAAAATGTATTTAAAATATGATGAAACTCTTGGCTATGAAAGCTTGTAACGGGCCAACCTCAGAGTAATTCAATTTTTATTGAATATAGATGTCAACAAAATGACATAGTTTTTCCATTTCACAGCACAGTCGTAGTGAGCAGCCATTTTATTTTTTAAAGTTGCTCAGAGTTCTTTTAATGCTAATCAAAATATATATTTTTAAACTATAATTTTTATTTAGCTTTGATTTAGGAGGGCAACAGAGTTGACATGTTACGGTTGAAACAAATCTGACGGCAATATTGTTCATGAATTTGTCAAAAAATAGAAAGATTACCGGTGTTTGAGCAGTATTTCTGACGTTTTTAAACCCGGACGTGAGACAGGGGTCCTTAGGGTATAGCTAACTCTTTTCATGCCTGATTAAATCATGTTTTTGTAAAAATCTGACACATATCTGTCACATATTTACACCTGTGTTATCAGTAGTTATTGTTATTTTCAGATTTTGAAGGCCTTTAACACATTTTAAAATTATTTGACGTTATGAATTCTTGCCTTGGACAAGGAAGTTTATAAATGAAACAAAATCAAGCAAACCAAAACATTTTATAAATTATAAATATTTCATATACATATAAATCCTCAAAGATACATTTTCACCAAAGAAATGGGAAACTGTTGGTCTTAATAATATTTAAAGTTTTTTGTTTTGGCATAATTTTTTTAAAAAATGGGTGAAATGGGTGAGTCGTATAGAGTTTTTCCTCATAATTTTATAAGATGTCTGAGGAAAATGTTGACTTTTCCAATGGCCTCATCTTTTCATTGTGCCTTTGTATTTAATGCTACGTTACCCACATGGAGCAAGCTACCATGTGGGTAACGTACCATATTGTTAGCCTTGTAGCCTCAATATGTGTGACAGTTTTGGCGTCCATGTTCCTGTTGCCTAGCAGCAGTTTTCTCATAACTTAACTATTTGAATGCCAAACATGCTTCCCATGTCATCAGGTCAAATCAAGTCAAATTTATGAATATAGCACCAAATCATAACAGAAATGATCTCTGGGCACTTTTCATATAGAGCAGGTCTAGATTGTACGTGTCATAATATGATTTACAGATTTACAGACCCAATATTTGCACCAAGACCAAGCTCAAAGGTGACAGTAGTAAGAAAAAACGTCTTTTTAAGAAGCAGAAACCTGAAGTGGAACCAGGCTGTAGGGTGGGCAGCCATCCGCCGCGACCATGTCAGAATAACGAGCTCATGAATTACATTTGAAGGAAACAAAATTCAGTTAAAAGCAGATCATCTTCACAAATAAGAGCCAATGACTGGTTTAGGTGAGACGTGTCCCATGCAGAACCCTCAAGAGTAAATTAGTTTTCATTTTTAAAAGTCTTACCAATTGCATTTCCACATATGTTGGTAGTATAACTGGGACTGTAACTAGAACAGCCTGACACCACTGAATCTCGTTAAGTAAAGCCTTTACTCTGCCCTGTTGGGTGGAAGAATGATGGACAGGAGCTGTGTCCGTCTCTGTGCTGACATTTATTGAATGGACAGGTGGTGAATATATGTATTGTTCATTATAGATGCGTGTAAATTATGAAACATGTTTTAAGAATATGGATTCAGGAGGATTCAGGTGTGGCCAGCTTCATCTCCACCATGGAGCCCTGGAGAGAGGACAGACCACACAAACAGAGAAGAGACATCACAGCAGGAGAGACAGACAAACACACAGAGGGAGAAGGAGAGACAGGACAGCATGCAAACGAGGGACAGAGAAAGAGAAGAGGAGAGGCTGGATCTCCTGGGGGAAGATGATCCAGATCCAAACGTCTGGAATGAGGCATGGACAGCCAGGAGAAAACGAGGTCCCAGGGTGGCCGATGGTCCAGCAGAGAGACGTCAGTGTGGAAAGAGAGGACAACGAGGACAAAACTAGGGAGAGATGCACACTGCTCGACAGCTTAAAGGAACAAAAACAACACAGGGTTTGAAAAATGCAGTGGTTAACAGAGAGTTTGCAGTTTCTTTTCTTATCAGCAGGACAAACGTGGACTGTGAGTACAAGGAACAATTAAAAAGGGAAAACAGCTCCAGCCATTTTTACATGCACGATTAAAAACAAGATGCACCAGCTGCTGCACCTGATCTGTGATCAGTTTAATCACTGAACTAAAGGAGGTCACTCAGCAGAGTGCAGATCCCCACCAGGCAACAGATGGTGAAGCACCTACTGCAATGTCACCACAACTGCCAGATGCAACTGGCAATAAAATACAATTTTATCCTATTAGATATTTGTGTGCAATTTTGTCATAATTAGAGTATGAAATCTTGAGTTATCTTTGGTGAGGTCACCGTGACATTTGACTACCAAAATCTTATCAGCGATGCCAAGTTTGAAGAAATTCCCTCAAGGCATTCTTAATTAAGAATGGGATGACCTGAAAACATAATGCCTGAGACTACGGCTGTTGTCTGCATAGAGCCAAAAATAGGAGTTTTCAAAGTTTTTCAAAAAGATTTTTATCGCAGAGGTCTTTCAGCGTACAGTCATGATTGTGCAAAAGGTTAGGCTGATTGATCCAGGAGTATGTGAGACTAGCTCAGGACAGGATGCACCTCCGTTGATCACACACACACACGTGCACTCACAGAAGCAAGTGCATGATCCCCTGCATCTGTACGGGTCAGATGCAGTTGAGTGGCACGAGTTAGAACCGTGAAGACAGAACATTTTGTCTCACTTGTACTTAATGTGATAATATGATGTGTTCAAGTGCTTTGTTAATTTATGGATCACTGTTAACTATCTGGCTATTAAAGTTAGAAAGTGCAAAAGTTCTTCTGGTGTTTCTGTCAGTGTAAACAGCTTCAGGCGTGCAACCATCACCTTCTGGACCTGGAGAGGGTTGATTCTGATTTACATGTAGCTCAGAAAATTGGATTGCAATCAATTTTATGATCTGGCCAACCGAGACACAATTATGTGGCTAAGTGTCCATAAAAGTGACATAAATTTTATCTGGATTTATTCCTGATACAAGACACTTGGCCCCATGGATCGGACTTGTTCCAACACATCCTACAGATGCTCCACCGGATTGAGATCTGAGGCCAAGTAAATGTCTTTTCCAATCGTCCATGTTCCCATCATAGGTGCTTTGTGCATTGGACAGGGATCAACATGGGCACTATGACTGGTCTGCAGCTATACAACCCCAGCAATTTCTGCCACATTAGCTCTTTTGTGGGATCAGACCAGACGTCTAGCCTTTTCCAATGAGTCTCAAACACCCATGGCCCTGTCACCGGTTCACTGGTCGTCCTTCATTGCACTTCTTTTGGTCGGTACCAAACACTGCATACTGGGAACATCTCACAAGAGACGCTCTGATCCAGTCCATTTTTTTCCACCTCCAACATGTCAAATTGAAGAACTGACTGCTCACTTGCTGCCTAATATATCTCACCCCTTGTCGGGTGCCATTGTAAAGAGATTATCAATTTTATTCACTTCACCTGTCAGTAGTTTTAATATTGTGGCTGATCACTGTGTATTCTTAGTCACCTTGGTGTTCTTCTATCTTTGTCCTCATCTTCTGTTCCTTTTGGTTCTTTTCTCTTTTATTCATTTTCCTTTTTAATGATTTTCTCTGGAAGTGGCACAAATAAAGCATTATAATGCATCAGAAGTACATTCTGTATCCCTGATAAGGATTATAATGACAATACATAATGGGACACCAGTATAGTTAATAACGTGATGCCAAATTAAATGTAATTTTCCGATCTGTGCCTGATAATTATAGTGTAACAAAAGTCAGCCTGTTTCTAATGGGTCCTAATCTGCTGTTATTACATCACAGCGATCTTGAGTAAAAGCAGTACTTATAAGAAATAAGAGAGCAAATAAGAGAGCAGGAAATCTGAGGCGGACAGAGAGTGCACACGCAGCTGCAAGATGTGGGGATCCCAGTTATATCTGAGATGAAAAGACAACCCAGCATGAAGATTACAGTGGCCATTTCTTTTGTGTTACTCCAGGCTAATAGAGCTCAGCACTCCTAACACTTGGCAGAGCTTGTGAGAGCGCAGCTTGTTGTAAAGGATTTTTAGAAAGCTTCGGAGATGTTGGAAGGCAAATTATTTTCCTTTTATCTTAGCGAGAACAGCAATTTCCCGCTGTTTCCAGTCTCTGTGCTAAGCTAGGCTAATCAGGTCCTCGATCCACCTCTGTAGGGTGACTGGACACAGTGAGATGAAACTGATATTGATCTGCTCATCTGACTCTGGGTCTGCAAGGGTCAGACATAAAAGTCTGGATCCTGAATCGAACCAGTAGAAGGATGGTACACGGTTTCACAAAACTTAAACGGTCTAGAAGTCTAGAAGAAACAATGGATGCATCGTTTCATTTAAATTCACCTTCATCTCCAACCTTCCTGCAGTAGAATCTACCAGAACTACTTTACAATCTACTGAAAGTACTTTATTTTCTGCTGGACAGAAAGTCGTTCCTGCATGAAAACTGCTCACAACAAGGTCTGTGGATTATCTTTTTTTTAAGCTGAGTGCCATTTTGTCCCATTATATTGGAGAGAAGTCAGACATCTCTACATCTAATATCTCCAAAACTCTGCAACTCACACCAAAACTATCTAGATGAATAAGTAGCACTACAGGCCAGGGGAAATATATATTTTGATTTTATAACAGAACTCCTATACAATCAAATAAAGCAGATACAGTTCATTGGTGAAGAATGGAGTGGAGGAGGGAGGACACTGACCTGAACTGAAACCAGTGGACATAAATGAGGTTCAAATGGTGATCACTGTGAGAGTAAGTCACCAATGTGCAGGTGTTACGACTCCAAAGTGAAGTAACCAGGGAAAAGGAAGAAGGGACAACTGAGAGAAAAGTGGATATAATGATAGCCAGAGCAGCCACCAAAACACATAGACATAGAGGACAACAAGTGTCTTTGCAAGCCAGGGACGATTACAAAGCACATGCGGCACCAACAAGTGCCACATGTGTTTAGTCAAAACACAGAAAACACAAAAGTCAACAAGTGACTTTGCTAGCTGGGGAAGCTAGCAAAACAAACGACACACAAAAGACAATGAGCAGTCTAGCCTGTCCCCACAGGACGAGAGTGCAGACATACAGACCTCAGTCTGCCGAATGGCCCACTGGCCCTTTTCAGCTCCAGACTCCCTGCTTTTAACCACCAGGCCCTGATTTTTAACCACCAGACCCTGATTGCAGACTGACTGCAGCTGCTGCCAATCACTGCAGCCGCAAAGGGGGGGTGGTACCTGGTTACAGGAGAGCACAGCAACACACACACAGTGGCATGTAACAGCAGGTCACAAGCAAGTGTCAAGTCTTAACCTTCATGTCCAGAGGTGGCAAAAGTGCAAACATTCTGTACTCAAATAGAAGTACAGACTCTGCTAAAAGTCATAGTACAAATTCAACTTATTTACTGCAGTAAAAGTGAAAAAAAAACAACCTCTGGCAAGTATAAACGTAAAAAGTTGTCCTCTGAAGGACATTCAGCCATCCCTTGCTAGTCTTTTGTTTTTTGTATCAGTGCACCTTTTTCGTCTAGTTATGTTGATGCTTTTTGTGTCTCTTTTGTCTTGTTACTTCTTTCACATTGTTTTTCGTCTTGTTACATCTTTTTTGTCTCGTGTTTTTTGTCCTATTACTACGTCTTTTTTGTCTTGTTACGTCGTTTTTTATTGCATTTTGCCTCCTTACATCTTTTTGTCTTGTTACTCCATTTGTAGTCTTGTTACGTCTTTTACATTGTTATGTTTTTTTGTGCCTTGTTTTATCTTTTACATTATTTTTCATCATATTACGTCTTTTTGGTCTCGTGTGTTTTGGCGTCTTGGGACGTCGCTTTTCATTTTGTTAGGTCTTTCTTCTTGTTATGTCTTTTCTGGTCATTCTTAGTCTTGTTACGTCTTTTTTGTCCTATTACATATCTTATGTTGTTTTCCATCTTTTTATGTCTTTTTCGTCTTGTTACATTTTTTTTGTCAAATGCAGGGGGTGTCGTAGAGCCACCGCAGAGGGGGGCATGGATGACCAGACAACCCAGTGACGCAGGCCCCTGGGCACGGCTACTTTCGGTCTGAACGTTCTCTAAAATGTGGTCCCATAATGCTGGACTGTTCCTTTAAGGCAGATTCAGCAGCAGGCGTGGACGCAGACACAAAGTAGAGGAGAGAATGAAACTAATTAAAACTCTGTGAACCTGATTGAATGGAAGGCGGCCGTTTTAAAGCACAAGAGAACCTAAAAATACTCTTGAGGCAAAATAATATGAAACAAATCCAGCTGTGACATCAACCAATAAGTATCGACTGCCTCCTAACTGCCCATAGTGCGCTCTATTCACCAACATTTGATCCAAGATGAGCAATCACATTATTATTTCCCAGAAAAAGATGAAAGGCTTTGTCTGTTTTAAGCCTTCATCCATCGGCTTCACACAAATTAAACTTGTGTCACAGCTGCATTTTCACTCAGAATTTGGTTCACTTGTTTTAGGGGGGAAAATGAAAAAAGATTTTGAGATTGAATACAAGTAGTTCAATCAGAATTTTTTTTTTTTTTTTAGCACTGCAGCTAAGATGTCAGGCACGTAGCCAGTCAGTCAGCCAAACAGTGTTATTAAGTTTTCTGCAATGCTTCAGTTCTTCATAAAACCATAATAAAGGATCTGCTTTATGGATTCTCGTCAGGATGCGGAGCCACATCCATATTACAGTTACAATTCAGCTCATTAATTTTTGGGCATTATAATAGTTGCTGCTGGTGTGTGTGTGTGTGTGTGTGTGTGTGTGTGTGAGTGAGAGAGAGGGAATTTGTGTGTGTGTCTGTGTGTGTGTGCGTCGGGCTGACTGTCCCGTTTTCTTTCAGTGTACAGCTTTAGTTCTGTTCATTTATGATACTAGCTTTGTGTTGTTTGCTGTATCAATATGTAATTAGAAGCTAGGAGCCACTGCAATCTGGACCGCCTGTGTGCGTGTGTGTGTGCGTGTGTGTGTGTGCGTGTGTGTGTGTGCGTGTGTGTGTGTGCGTGTGTGTGTGTGTAATGCCATGAAGTTCCTTTATGTGCCATCATTATACTTATGAGGTACAGACAACAGCCCTGCAGCCACCGGAGTGCGCAAACACACACATATCAGACGCACTCACACGTGCACGCGCACTCACACACTCACACACACACACACACACACGGACGGTTTGCTGTTTAATGGAGCTCTTCTCTTCTTTAATGAGCGTTGTAGTCGTTCTTCTCTCTGCTGTCCCCCTCATTACCTCTCTGTCTTCTCTCTCTCTCTCCTTCTTCCTCCTCTCCTCTGCTTCTTTTTTGTACCTGCGCCTCCCTCTTTCTTCCTTTCTTCCCTCACTTCTTTATTCCGTGTCATCTTCCTCCCTTCCGTTCGTGCTTTCTCCTCTATCTTTCGTGTCTTGCAGCCTCCCCCTTGCCCCCTTTCCTTCCCTTCCCTGCCCTCCTCCTCTCATTTCGTCCACGTCCTCCTCCCTTCCTTCCCTCTTTTCTCTCCTTCCCTCCGTTCCTTCCTCTCATTCCATCCCTCAACAGAACAAATGGCACGATGGCACGATAACATCTTGTCTCGAACATTAGTGCTAACTCACTGATGGGCAACTCTTTGAGCAACTTTTTGTTCATCGACAAAACTCATGCTCTTATTAAGCCGTCGCTATCACTCTCTTCAGCAACATAAACACCCACAGACGCCAACTTCAGCGTGATTAGCTGGAGACAACATTTAGCTGGAGGTAGTTCACTTTACCTCGTGTATCTTTGAAAGGACTAATTGACTGGAGCACACTGATTAATGTACAAGCCTTTATTATGACAACACATTAACATTTCAACAGCTACTGTGTTTCATCATCAGCATAATACACATACCGAGTCCACTGACAGCGTGATTAAGATTTGATTGGATAATAAATACAACAGGCAGGTGATCTCAGTGGACAATTCTGGGAAAAGTGTCAGCCATTGTCTGGTAATCCACACTGAGGGGAAAAACAGTGGAAGTATCATAGGGGAACACTAATGCAGTGAGTTAGACACAACATGAATCATAATAGGTTAAGCTGAATCAGTTATGACAGTGTAGTAAAATGCTACATCACTGCAACGAAGTGAGACAGGCCAGGACAACACGAGCGCTCACATGATCAGACAGGCTGTAAACAAGCCAACAATCTCTTTATCTGGAGGTCGAAACAAAAGTGACCTGAAATGTCACTAAGAATCCCTCACTGTGCAGAAAAACCTGAGAGCGCTCATATTTTCTGCAAGGGCGTCGCACTCGGTAGGGACATGTCCCTAACAATATTCAGAGATTACTGAATTGTCCCTAGCAACAATTTCAATCTGCAGGAGACCGTTGGATTGTCCTTACCGCAAGCGAGGGACTTCAAGTATCTCAGGGTCTTGTTCTCGAGTGAGGGGACAATGGAGCGGGAGATGGGCCGGAAAATCGGAGCAGCGGGAGCAGTATTGTGCTCATTTTACCGCACCACGGTGACGAAAAGAGAGCTCAGCCAGAAGGCAAAGCTCTTGATCTACCGGTCGGTCTTTTTTCCTACTCTCACCTGTGGTTGTGAAGGGTGGGTCATGACTGAAAGAACGAGATCACGCATACAAGCGACCGAAATGGGCTTTCACAGGAGGGTGGCAGACATCTCCCTTAGGGATAGGGTGAGAAGCTCAGTCATATGTGAGGGACTTGGAGCAGAGGCACTGCTCCTTTATGTAGAAAGGAGACAGTTGAGGTGGTCGGGCATCTTATAAGGATGCCACCTGGTCGCCTTCCTGGGGAGACACGTCCAGCTGAGAGGAGGCCATGGGCCTTGAGGCCTAGATGTAGGGGTTATATCTCCACGCTGACCTTGGACCGCCTCGGGATCCTCCAGTCAGAGCTGGTTAATGTGGCCCGGGAAAGGGTGACCCGACTTCGAATAAGTGGTGTCAGTGTCTAATCAGTGTTCAATACCCTGACAAAACACCTGTGTTAATTGTAGATGCAAAACTTTACAATTTTCAAAGACTGAATGCTCCCCCCTCACATTGGTTTGGTCCATTACCTTCCTATAGCCATGGTCTCTTTTAACTGGCAAAATATTTAATGTATGAATTAAGTGACTAGCGACAAATGTAGCGAGCTATTAAGACCATCAGGGGGAAAAAGAGAAATGTACACAAACCTATTATTCTGTAATTCATTCCTGTGCTGTAATCTTAGTCAGCACTCCTCTGACAGCAGCACAGCGTCTGTCTGTCTCCCCTCGCACTGTGCACCAGAATCTGACAGCTTTTACTATAGTTATGGGGACACCCTGTTTCTCTGTCGCCCTGAAACTTTGCAACAAAAGGCAACAGATACATAGTCAGACAACACAAAGTAGAACAAGGTAGAGTGGTAGAGAACATAGTTTCAGCAGGCGGTGTAGTGATGAGAAGAAGTAACCCAGTTTGTTTTCTTCACTTGCTGTGAGAGTCTATTATCCCCACCAACCATGGCATGAAATATCTGCCCCTGATTTCTTGCTTCTTTTTAGGGATGTTGTTGTGTTCCTGGGTATTAGCAATTAACAAGGTGAAACAACTGAACAGCAGTTCCGTAACAATGATCAATTCTTGTCAAAAAGGAGAATGGAGATACTGTCTCTAAATACCTTAATTTCTGCTAAAACCACAGATGAACGATTAGTCGGCGATGATGCAGTGTCGACTGGTAGTTTTGATGGTTGTGTGAACCCTCTACTTCAGGCAGCTAGCAAGATAACGTCAGCAATCACGGCTGAGAAATTAGTGGCAGAGTTTATTATCCTAATAATTTATGGATTAAATGCAGAGAATGAATGTGACTGTATAATTGTATTCTGTAAACAAACAAACTGGAGCCTCTCCTCTGCCTCTGCCTTTCGAACAACTTTGAAGAAGCAGACATTTATAAACTCTCCTTGTATTTTGGTTTCAAATCGCAGAAATCACACTCAAATCGCAAGAGGTGAGGAAGTTAACAGCCCCGCACCTGCTCTTATTCTATTTTAATCAGGAAAAAATAATTAACATATTATAGCATCGGTCTGCATTTTACCCACCAATAGGCAACTGAATAAAAAGGGTCCAACACCCATTTTGTGCTTTGAGAAAAATGCTAACATCAACCTGCTAATATGCTCACACTGACAATGCCAACAAACCATTGTTTAGCAGGTTTAACTTGTGCCAAGTTCACCATCTTAGTTCAATGTGGTAGCATGCTAAAATTAGCACCAAACAAAAAGTAAAGCTGAGGCTGATGAGGCTGATCTTCATTTGCAGGTATTTGATTATAAACCAAAGTACTGGACAAATCATTTTTCAACAGTTTTATGCAAATCCATCTCTCCATATTTCATTATGTAAATAATAACTGAAAAGTAAGCAGGACTCATCCTCTGGAGATCAACAATGTCTTCATCCACAGAAGTTAATTTCGATCAGTGGTGGACATAGGCCGTATATTAGTGGACAGAGCTTCTGGGTCTGACAAAGAGAAGCCTTAAACCTGCATTTTTTCTAATGGCCATCAGGGGGCGACTCCACTGACTGCAAAAAGAAGTCTGATTGTATGTATCCTCATGGCAAAATGACCCTACTTCTCAGTTGATTTATGATCTCAGTTAACTGTTTTCTAATGAGTTTGGGTCCCAATCACTAGTTTCAAGTGTTCTTCAACACAGCATGGTGTTCATTTAGTAAATTATGGTCCCATTTAGAGTAAAATAGATGATAAATCAGGGTGCAGGCTTTAGGGCATGATTGACAAGTCATTCTCAGTGGGTCTGTCCAGGGCAACACACAAGGCTCGCAAACTGTCAAAGTAGACAGTGTTGATCGAATATGGATCAAGATTCTGTTATTTCATTGCCAATTTCTTGCATAAAATGGTTTCAGAAACATATTTTACTCGAGCTGTGATACCAGAAACTTTGTGGCCAGGCATGTTGTCATTATATCCAGCTGAACGGACGAGCCAAAACCAAGCACCGCCCAAGTCGCAGTACGTAACCCACCAGCTCCACGCTCTCTTTGGTTCTGCGCATGCTCTGGTTGCAAAACAAAACAAGATGGCAACCCCTATAATGCTAAAGCCGAGGCTACAAAACGGTAGTCGACAAACCAGTGGCTGACATCACAGTTGGTTCACACTTATGGTGGTGGACCGGCCAATCAGGATTTCCATCTGTACAACCATCCCAGGGTTTCTTCAGGGGTCCTTAAAAAGACAATCTGAATTTTAGGCCTTAAAATGTCCTGCAATATCTTTAATATGATTTTGAGAGGTCTTCAAAGTTGATTTGATTTGGTCTTCAGAGTTGATTTGATTTTTTTTTTTTTCCTTAAAATGTCCTACAATATCTTTAATATGATTTTGAGAGGTCTTCAAAGTTGATTTGTTAAGTCTTGCTCTTAAATGTGTTTTTGGGAAAAATCTGTGTCGATCATGCTATGAAACAACACCACCACTGTGCACACACAGTTCTCCTGTACAGTATGTAGTCATGTTCAGTTGAATGTTGTAATTCTGGGACTCCAGATATTTTCCTTTTCATCCTTTGTATCCTTTGTTGCCAGTATGGCTGTGAAATTGCTTCTTAAACTGCATTCATAATAAATTTAAAAGGTCTTAAGTAGTCCTAATTTTAACTTGTTGCAACCTGCAGAAAGCCTGCACCCAGCCAGCTACAGACCCTGATGTATATCGATAAAACTCTCATGGATGTTTTGCAAGTCATTTACTCTGTATCCTACATTAACAGTCATAAGTAAATTATTAATGCACTCTGATTGAACACTCTACCCAGTGTGTCTTAATTAAAATTACATACAGTATAAGTAAACCTAACACATGCTGTCTGTGATTCACATTTTCTAATGTTTGAAATAAAACAGAAATGCATTGATCACATATGTAAGACAAAATTATGCTCTCAGTTATCACACTGATGTTCAGTTGTGTAAATGTACAGTGAGTTTCTTTTTTTACTGTTTGACTTCAGTTCTGTTTGATTTTCGAGTGCAACCTTGGAAAGAAGTTTAAACAAAGTCAAGCTGACATGATCTAATCATCCCCAGGTCCGTGCCTTCATTTATATATTAAGAAATGCTCAGATGAATCATGCCGAGTATCATCAAGTGAGAAGACCTTGTCTGTGGTTTCTGTGAGTGACGACACGTCTAGTTTGGACTATTATGCTCACAGCGATGGATGCGCTTTCCTCCAGAGAGAAAAGACTCTCAGGACGAACTCTACAACACAGTGAACACAGTGATACAGTGAATAACACAGTGGATGGTTACTGTAAGTGCAGTTTAGTGGTTGCAGTGCACCTGCATCTGTCCATCTTTACCTGACAAATATAGCTGCGAGGTGCCAAGCAAAAGCGCATCAAGCCGTGTACACTCACACACAGGTACAATTAGGACTCATCTACCCACTGAGCCATTTTGAGCTGTAGCACACTTCCTGTTTGTGTCCTTGCTGCCAGCTTTGTCGCAGGCGAAATGCTGACCTGAGTTTGACAGAACCGCAGTAACGTTCACGGCATTTATTCAGTCAAAGTCAAAATTCTATTCAAACCTCTTGTATATTCATGCAGTTTTAATTAGTACAAGCTGTTCACTAAACATTTCCTGCTCACAGAGGGCTTTGAACCTGGAATCCAGATAACAAGTCCTCTTGTATCACAGCCTCGAAACACACACGGTTTTCAATGTTCCAATGTGCTTCTTAAATGGGGTGAAAGAGACAAAGCCAAATGTAAAATATGCCCATTGAAGGTCTGTGTTTTTTCTTCCAAACACGTTGCACATGTTAGATAATAGTTGCTGAAAACTTGTGAAAAGACGTAGCAAGTTGTTGCACTGAATTGTGGAGTTAGACTGTTAAACTGTTGCTCCAGAAACTTCTGTGTTCAGGATTGTTTGGGTGGAAGTGAAGCACGACTCGGTGATGTACCGGAGCCGTGGTCCCCCATCATGAACCGACTCACGAACAACACCATCTCACCCTCCCTAACAGTCAGTTCAAATCAGCCCAGCAGTTCACTTCAGCTCACTTCAGTTCCAACAACCCGACACAGAAGGAAAAAAAAATACCATCCTGTCACCGTCCTCTGGCTCTGGTGGCTCAAACATGTCTGGACATGTCCAATAAAGCTGCTGGACACAGCGTCTGCATTTCGGGTTGTTTCGGGTTGATTGTCGTGGACATTGAGACACCAGAGCAGACACGTCCACACACACGTTTCAGAGCAGAGAAAACTGATCATTTTTCATGATTTTTAATCATTCAAATTTGGTTGAGTGGTTAATAACATGTTTCTGTGGTGTGACAATCCAATAACACACATTTATTATTGCTTTACATGATCTTTAACATGCACAGAAAATCACTATGGAAATGGACTGTATGGTTGCATCATTTATCCTTTAAACCAAAGTATTGATCACCATCATCTAACTGACTTTGTGGTGTTTCTGAGAGGACAGTTGAATTCTGCGTACAGGTACATCTGTTTCTGCTGACTAATTGTGGTCTTGATCAGGGAGAAGAATTCAACAATATGGCTCACCTCGCTCTGTTGCCAAATTCATTGGCACGTCACAGCTCAACAGTTTAGCCGTCCACAAATGCTGTCGTTCACATATGGTGAGGATTGAATCAAATACGAAGGAGAGGAGGCAAACTGTTTGTTTTTGGCAACAGTCGGAACGACAGATGAATGACTTGGCTGAAATTGGCGATATCTGTTGGACTCGTCCCGACACAACTTTTTATTTTATTGATACATCTCAAGACTTTTAGGATAAATTGTTGAGAATTGAGAGCACAGGCTGAAGGTGGAGCTAGCTTTCTTGAGATTTCTTCTTTTGGAGTTCCTTCAACTTTATTCCAGTGAAACTTCTCTGTTCAAACAAACAACAGGAATAAACTAAAAACCTGAGCATCAGTCATCAATCTATGAAGTTCTCCTGTTATTTTGGCCTTTTTTTTAGCTGCTTTCTACTCCTAATCATCTCCGTCATGACACAAAAGTCCTTCCATCACTTGTTATTCTACTTTGCCTTTCCTTTTTAAATCACATTTTTCTTTTCTCTGCTTGAAAAATACCATGTAAACCCACCTTACATGAGTTCAACACATGCCTGTTATGTCAACATATGCACTGGTTACTATATATGAGTTTTCCAGATTGTCATCTTATCCTCTATAAATATTCATGGCTCCAGAAGGTGGAAGATGATGTTTTCTGTGAACCCCTGACCTCTTCTATGACACCACCAGCAGGTTGAAAAATACCTTCAGCTCATGACAAGATGCTGTATCTCACGTACCATTGGTTGGATGGTTGTAAAAGTTGGCTTGGATATTTATAGCCGCCAAAGGATAAATGCTAATGACCCTAATGACTAATCAGGCAAAAATTAATTTTGTTTGCCATGAAATTTGCCAACATTAATTCTGTGTAATTCTCCCCAGGATGAACCGTTTCCCTGGTGGAACCTTTGTGAGCTGTTACACAACCCCAGGACAAAAATACAACACTTTTGACACAGCATACAGTAATATAGTATCTCAGAATCTAAAAGGAGCCAGGGCATGACATTTGCTGGATTCATTCATGGTCCCTTAGAATTTAATAACCTTAATACCTACTCACGGGTACCACACTTGAGACAGTTTGAAGCAGGCATTTGAGCAGTTTGCTGTCTCACATTGTTTTTATATCTCTCGGGGCATCAACTCACAACCCTCCAGCCAGTGAAGCCATCAACCCAAGACTCAGTGGAGAAAAACAAACCCCCCCAAGTAACGACTGATACAGATTTAAAGGACCAGACAGATAACCAAACCAGACTGGACCGGATGGGTAAGCAGCAGTATTTGAACCATAATTCATCAACTGACCCTTCCTAAGTCCAACCACGTTTTTGCTCTGTGCTCCAATAACACATGAGGAGGCTAACAAGTGATGTAGATTAACTAACTAGTTAGATAGAAAGCATTCTGCTAACATTAGCTATCAGATGGAGCTAACTATTGAACGACTGATGTAAATTCAAATATTGCACTATAGAAGAATTTCATCAAATAGTTTTATTTTGCTTTATATTTTATTCTATTCTACTCTTAATTTAGTTAATTATCTGTATGTGTAATATGTTTTATGCGTGTGTAGCATGAAGGATTAACAAGGGTCATTTTGTTCAAGCTCGTGAAGTAGCGTTTGGTAAAATTAGTTAATTTAAGATGAGACTGTAGGTCGATTTTATGTGTCCTCCTTAAACCAGTGTTAAAATGTTGTTTTCTTTTCAACATAGACAAGCTTAGCACATGACATACAGCACATTCAGCAGCTGTTGAGCCTGTTGCAGATCATATTTCTATTATTAACCCCTTGCTGCTAAAATTATCTCCATGCACATTTTATTTTAAAGTTCCTAGCTTGGGTTTATCCTCTTTTAACTTCAGCTTTGGCTTTAAGAATATCTTAACTTTGTTGGGCACAAGTAGACATGCACAAACGCACACTGCGTTCAGTTAAAATGCATGCTGTTCTTCACATGATGCATGCTGTTCTTCACACCTGAACCGCCACCACTTTTTTTTCCCATCCGCATTGTGTCGGTAAGGTGTGTGTTTATCTGACCACAGCAATATACAAGATTAATACATTTTGTTGAGATGGAGTGTATTTGTCGTGCAGCAGGCAGTCATCCAGGAGATGTTATTAAGCTTCCTGCATTGCCTCAGTTTATCGTAAAACAATAATAAAGGATTGACTGTATAGATTACACTCCAGATGCAGAGCTCATATTCATATTATATTTGCAGTTCAGCTCCGTGGTTGGCTGGTTGGTTGAATGATTGGCTAGTTGGCTGGTTGGCTGTAATAAGCTGCAGATCAGCAGTATTGAGTTAGTTGAATCTGGTAGAATCTATTAGTTCTGGAGAATTTCAAGTGAATGTGCAAATAGAGCCGACACTATCAGCTGGCTGCACACCTGGAGAGAGAGCAAGAGAGGGGCAGAGAGAGACAGAGGAGAAAGGAGGAGAGAGAGTGGTGAGATGATGCCTAATGTGGTGTGTAATGCTGTTTTTCTGTCTGTGATTGGCTCCATTTAACCCTGAGTAACCTCCCCCGC